>JAPYYV010000563.1:41328-72131 GCA_030522625.1 Copidosoma aretas
CTTTCTTTCTCTCACTCTCTCTCTCTCTCTCTCTCTCTCTCTCTCTCTCTCTCACTCTCTCTCTCTATATATATATATATATATATATATATATATATATATATATATGTGTGTGTATCATATATAATTTTTGCTGTTGGTTTATAGAGTTTAGTAAGGTTCTGACTGACAATGCAAACTGTACTGTCTTTTATCCTCTCGACTAGTTTTTAAGAAAAGATTAATCAGATATAAAACTATTTACTGACAGTTCGTCTGCATCGTATAATTGTTTTTTTTTCTCTGGATGATTATGTCATTAAATTGTTACTTGTGTTTTCCTGATTTCGAAGCGTTGCAGACAAATACAGCTAATACTTTCTAATTTAGTTGAAGAGTGTTCTTTGCTACATGAAATACATGTAAATATCAATGTTCCTTTATACATTTTATTTAATTTGTAACTTTAGTCGATGACGATGTTTTTTATCACACTTTGTAGACTTTATAGTACAGATATCATAATGGATAAGCAAACATCAAAAGTCTGGAATTACTTCAAAAAAGATCCGACAAACAATGAGTTGGCACAATGTTCACTTCGTCCAAAAATATTATCCTGCAAAGGCTCATCGACGAGTGGTTTAGTGAAACATTTAGACAAAGCTCATCTCCATACGCTATTACTACAGAATCTGACAGTGTTTCTACGGGCAGCAAAAGCACCTCGCTAGAAAAACGACCTAGGTGTAAACAACCAAATAATAGTACCTTTCTCGGGCCTACTCGTATAATATTCAAAGTTGTAGCTCGTTGAGCAGTTCAAGACGACATGATAATCCGTGCCATCACACGCAACGAATTTATTCGCGAAGCATTTAAACAAAAGCAGCTAGATTCACCAAAAAGCAAAGGCAAGGTTATGGAGCTTATTGTGGAGTATTACGACGAGAAAAAAAACTGGCATGAAAAGAGAACTCTAGATGTTAGTAAAACCTGACAAAAGGCTTACTATAACATTGGATAAGTGGACCAGCTTAACAAACAGACGCTTTTTAAACACCAACCTGCCTCATACTGATGAAAGAGTATTCAACTCAGGACTTGTATTTATTCTTGGTAAATATGGTGCTATAGAAGTGAAAGATACAGTTTTAAAGGAACTTGACAAGTTCGACTTGTATCTCGCAAACAACATTGTGGCCAAAACATCAGATGAAGCATCCATGATAAAGAATTTCGGAAGAGAAAGTCCATCAAAAATGTTGCTGTGCATCATCATGCATTGCATTTAGCTGTTACGTACGTGATTTACAAAAAACAAGCTTGCCCAGAAACGATTAAAAAAAAAATTAGTCAGACTCAGAGAGCGACGAATTCGACAACAAAAAGTATGGACTTCTATTCCAAATTGCTAATAGTGGACTTACAGTTACCATCCGTCCAGATTTAATACACGTCATAAACAAGGTCTAAAAAATCGTAAAAATTCTCCGAAAAAGTCCACTGAGAAATGCTCTACCTCATTATTTCATAAAAAAATGAATGGGACAAGAAACTCTGGTGCTATTGTAAAAACTAACTGGAACAGTTTGGTTACTATGGTTGAAAGATTCTTCTTGGCAAAATACTGTATTAAAAAAGCTATTACCAATATGAACTACAACTGGAACTGTAATGGAAAAAATGAAGTAGAGTTGCAGAATTTGGTGCAAAAATACAAATCCGTTAAAGTAGTGGTAGAAGCACTGAGCAGAAAAGACGCAACAATTCTTACATGTTATGCTATAATGTAAGTTCTGCTAAATGCAATCCAAACAATTCGAGATCCATTGTCGAAAGAGTTGTATTCAGCACTAAAAAAAAACAATTCTACAGCGGAGAGATGTCAATCTTTTTGATCTTTGCAAATATTTTCATAATCCTGACACTTACACATTAAATGACTTGCCAAATGCTTCGAAAACAAGTGTTATCAGATTTGCCGAGAACCTATTTATGCGCTTATTTTCTAACAACATTTATGACACAGACAACTCAAGTAATAAAGACAATCTCACGCTGCAAGAATTGTCTGATAATACTTCAATGGTATTCTTGAAGGCTTTTTTCTCTGGCATCAAGACCTCGTAAATTATAATATTATCGAATAAAAATTTTACATAACACTAATTTGACATTTTTTGTACACAGTGTCGGTGATAGCTCCTTTTGTTTAGTTTGAGTGCACACTGAAAATATACAAGTGTAATTAGATTTATAATCATCTCAGGAGTAAAATTTCTTCTTTAGTGAAAGTAAACGTTTAATTATATTAGTACAACATCGTTATACAAAGTACAATTTTTTATTAGACTAGCAGTCATTATTTATTAATTTGTAATAAAAAGGATTTTTTTGTTTTTTCTTGATCCTTTAATGATGAAAAATAAAACATAATACTCATAAACTAGAGTATTATTTATTAATAAGTAATCCCTGGGTACCCGGCGATTCGAGGAATATAAAATGATCATTCCCGATTCCCGGGAATCAAAAAGAGCCGGGAACGCAAAACCCCTTCTAGTGGCTGAGAACAATCTTGAGATCTTAGCAAAAATCATATAGTTTTAATTGATTTCTGTATCCTTGAAGTTACGTTATTTCGCAACTGCTTACACTCAGCGCTTATTTTTTACACAAATTTTTACAATATTTCACCGTGTCATATTCTGCATACATGCAAACAAAATGATGGAACTCATCACGTACGTACAGATACTACTATATTATATAAATCTTTAATTTTTATTCATTGAATTTATAGTTTCCATTTATATGTAAGGGTATTCAGGAAACAATAAAAAGCGTTTTTAAAAGCTTGTCTTCTTCAGAGTGCCGTGAGCAAAGCTTGTCTTCCTCTGAGTTTGGTGAGTTAAGCTATAGCTTACGTTTGACTGCGATAAGCAAAGCTAGTATTCCTCCGAATAAGGTGACCAAAGATACTCTTGCTCCAACTGCCGTGAGCAAAGCTTGTCTTCCTCCAAGTGTGGTGAGTAGTGCTATAGCTTACGTTTTAACTGCGCTGACCAAAGCTAGTCTTCCTCTAAACAAGGTGGGCAAAGCTAGTCTTTCTCCAGCTTTGTAAGCTAGGTTTTTTTTTCTGAGAACCTGAGCTAAGCTTTTCTTTCTCCGTTGCACTGATTTATGTCTCTTTCTGATATTGGATATTTTTTTTTGATAGTTGCTAGTGATATTAAAAATTTCAAATACACTCTGATAAAATAATATTACATCTATTAATATATGGCACTTATTATTCATATTTGTTATAAAAAATTATTCTGAGCCTATTCGATATTATTATACGGAGTCATTATTATTGAATAATTAAGTATCTTTCGCATCAGAATTCACGCTAGTGTAATTCGAGTGATCAATCGTGAATTTTGTTCTTTTTTTTTTATTTACAGCTTGCTTGCTGTCATGTGTATGAAGGCATTATTTAAATATAATTGATTTCCTTTATGTAACATATTATTTCGTTATTTTTTACTTAATTCACCCATTAAATGCATCAACAATAAATTGTAATACATTCAAATATCCTGTATAACTCATCGCTGAAATATACAACAGATGCCCTAATAATTGATAAGGTTAGGTAAAATATAAATACTATATTTGGGGTCGGGAAACACCATTTGGCACCTGGCATCATTGGATTAGCCAATCTGAGTTGGTGACGACATACACCTATACATCTTCTTCTTTCCCACCTATTAAAAATGCAAGGGAAATGTTAGAAGGGTCAAATTATTGTGTTGTTTAATACCATATAATCAGTAACTTTTATAATGGAGACATTATGTCAGATAATTCCAAATATAGTAATATCACCCATGCATAACCTGAACAATCAACTAAAACGATAAGAATTTATATACAACTTAAAACCTATGTTAATATGTACCTTTCAGCTATGCGATACACTTAGGAACGTCACAGTATACTTTAACTTTTACAATTCGAAATTTCTTTCCGTGCGTTAACAGTATTCTGCACCATGAGGTAAACAATACTTGACTTTTTATAGATTATAATTTTATCACTTTGCAAGTCTGACGATGTATTTGAAAAAATAACATTCATTGCCACTGCATAAAGGTATCAGAGAGCATTACAAATCTTAAAACTTAGCACACCGAACGTACCTTACCACTTTTTTTTTTTAAAAGGAAATTTTCATGAATACGTCGATACTTTTAGCAAAATAAAACTTCTAATATACTATTTTTTTACGATGTGATCAGTAATTTATTATTAGTTTTTTTTATCCCCTTACAAAATCATAGATAAATAATAAAAGAAAGTACGTTTATGTTATGTTTTTTAACATTTAATGATCTCTAATTACATTTCTTTAATTATTATTCGATACAGCTTAAATAGTCAGTGTAATTAAAGCTCTAATTGCAAGAGCAGGACGTTAAGTCACTGGGGTTGCTTGATTATGAGTTTAAATAATTTGTGTTCGAATACTTGTTTTTTAACATGTCTAAACGTGCCAGCAGTGTCACTTTTGGGTAAGAAGCTATGAATACAGTCAACACTTGTACCCAACAATATTTAATTACGCAGCGCTGGCAACACTTTTTATTAGCACGCTTATCTCGTGTACAGGAAACATTTTCTTGCAGCTCGCTGCACAATAACAACATTACGTGAGGGCTGAGCCTAAAAAAATCTTGACTCATGCATATTATGATACACATCTCTTTTTTCTTTATCTGACAAAAACTTTTGTGCCAATATTTATCGGTGAAGCTGTAGTGTAGCATTAAATGCTCGGTGAAACATCGTCTCATAAAAAGTGCGTTCTTAAATGTGACATCTATAAACTGCGTGCGCAGTTTTCTTACAATAAAAATGTTGGTGTGTACATAGACAGTTCGAATACGTACACAGCGTACATTAGAAATATCGAAGTACTTTTCGGAGTACACTGTGATTTTCGATGTATGCATGAGGATATTCAGTGTAAGCTAACATCCACACAGTATATAGATGTCGTCTTTTTGAGAATGTTCTTTCTATAGGACAATATCTCTCTTTGTGTACTGAATTGAATCAAAATACTGTTGACATAATAATTTGTTATCGTGGCCTAAAAATTCGAATATCGGAATTAGAAGTAGCTAGTAGCGCTGTTGCCAAGGCTTTAACTTCTTCTTAAACTTATCTCGTAGCGTTTCTGCGCTACTAGATTATGCTATAATTGTGTAAGTTATGGAGTGCAGCAAATATTTTTGAAACGATTGTAATTGAAGGTAAAAAATAAATTAGCGTATCTAGGCTTTGCAAAAAGTTTTTATTTACTTTCCGTATCATTATCATTCTAACATCATAAAAATCATCCTTCATGCACTGTACTATTTTGTACTATAAATAGCGACTGTTTATGTTCTAAGGAATTTATTTAATTTTACTGCGTACAAGAAATTAATTGAACATAATTATTTAAATAAAACGATAAACATTTACGATATTTAAAATAATGTATTCAAATATTTTCTATGAATTATTCTTACCTTGGGATAACGGAGAGATCGGATTTCTGGATATAAAAGCTTACTCCCATCTCCATACCATGATGTATGCATTTCATTAACAAGAGAATCATTGAAACTCGCGTATAGAAGAAGATGAGAATCTTTCGACATCCACACTGCTTCTGCCTTATGGAGAATTTCTTCTGCAATTTTAAAATATTACTAACAATAATAAAGAAGTATTCTAAATTTTAATTGTACTTGCAACATTATTTGCAATTGAAATAAGAAGTGATAGTTATTACAGTTTAACATACTATCGAAACTAGACGCAAATTCAATTTACATCAATGCGCGTCTCTGCTTCGATACATGAATCTGATTATAAATACGATTACTCAATATTCCACATTTAAAAAAAACTGTAGGCCCAGTTTGGGTCTGTGTCATATTTTTTCAGTGAAAATATTGGGGTGAAATACAAACGAAATTTTTGTAAGTATAAGTTCACATGCAAAATTCTTTTTATAAGGTCAATATTACTTCTGTGCAACTCTTTATCTGATATTTTACGGACATCCGAAAATACACAAAATATCCTTCGGCCCTAATATCTCTTCAGTAAACAGTCACACACATTTTCTTGCTTCTGTCCTATACAAAACTATCAATAAATGTACTCCCGCTTCTACTTCACGTATCAGTAACAGTTTTGAATCAATTAAACGTAACATTATAATCTCTGAATATTACGTCCATGTCTCGCATGACGTCACTTCTTTCTACTTAAATGTGTCTATTAAAGCCTTTATTGCAAGTCTAAATAGATGTGATAATTTTTTTTGTAGATTCAGTTAAATTCTATTTAATGATGTTACGAAGTGTACGAAATTATTATTTATTAACGTATCTTTTAGTTTTAACAGTAAATTCTTTTGCAAAAATTTGGGAACCTCCATGGGCTTCCCAACTTCTCCTTTCTTCACGGACATACTCATTTATGTTTTAAAAACACACTTCCTTTATTTAGTAAAAAAAAAATATGATTGCGTCCCTTTGTTTTACAAAAGGTATGGGGATGACCCCTTAATTTGCATCAACAAATAGCATGCTGATTTATGGTATCCACTTTTCATCATTATGGTATGATCATAGAATTTAGACATCAAATAGAAAATAATTGTTCCATCATTTTTTTTGATGATACTATTGCCATCCAAGGTACAAAACTATCATTTTACTAGTATTAAAAATCTATCACCTTGGACAGGACCGTCGGTACTCATACCCAGATCATGTCATCAAACATTTTATTAAGAGGCACCTAGATATAATTTACATGATTACTAATCATGATAATCAATGCCATATTATCAGCAATCTTCAAATATTGTTACATTTTATTTGAAAGTAGTATTAATGCTATATAAGCTAATACTATCATCAAAATTTTTATATATTGGTTGAGAGCATAAAAAAATAAAGTTTTATGCAAGAGTTTTTTTAACACCTTCTTCAGGGCTATGTGTAAATTAATTTTTTTGTGTTTAAACGTAACTTTTGAAGTTTTCAATTGATTTTTGTGGATTTGTCCATACATTGTATTCAAAAATTTGTGTACAAAATTCAATTTCCTAAAAATTGACCTTCTTTTCTATATCTATCATTTTTGGCATCAGTAAATCAAACTTTTGACATGATTTTTTCTGATTCAAAAATTTTATTTATGTGTAGAAGAGCACTATTGTCATTGTTATTAGAGCTATTTTCCATCATAAATTTTTTTTATTTGCACCGAATTCTATCAGCCCAAATATTTTAGGAATCAAAATAAATGCAAAAAATTGTTGTAACTAATCAGTTGACAATAATAATAGCTTTAAATCTTAACAGTTTTGCAAATCATTACCATTACTCTAACCGTTTAAAGTCTTATATTTGATTGTGAGATGTGTTTTTATGTCAGCAGTATGAAATGGCTTCTCTTACTTTATTAAATATTATTCTAAAAAAAAATCTTCCAGATTATTCAGAAGAAAATATGTTAGAGCTTGCTAATATTTTGTAATATTTTTTCTTTCTTCCTAAATTTTAATCTTACACTTGGAATGTAAGATTTTGAAATGTGGACATATTTCATAACTTTTGCAAAACAATAATTTTTTTTTATCAATCCATGCCGTAAACGGTGTTTGCCGATTGTTTATTGTACTTTCGATGTCGTTTTCTTCGACAATTGATTCTTGTTCCATTTTAAAATGTACTTCTGACTTAAGTACCTAACGAGTCCCTCGTCAAATGTTCAATTATTGTCATCTGCATACTGTTTTTATTCGAATTAGGTAAATTGAATTTACACAATTTCTAATTTTACTCAACATTTCCTTGCCAGAATCACTACATCTCTTTATTAAGATACATCTCCTGTATCTTCTCACTTAGATGTAGTCATTATTATACTTTACAATGTAAGTTAAACATTTGTACGGCATTTATACTTTATCAAAACAAATTCATTATATGACATTACTATTGGATTATCAGAAAGTACTTTATTTTTATTTCTAGTCGACTAAATATAATTCTTATAATTTTAAATTTTGAGATTTATAGGCACGATATCATTTTTGAATAATCCTTGTCACCTTATTAAATAATTTCGGGAAATTTTTGACGAGTTGTTTCTAAGAATTTTTAAAACAAGGACTGAGTTGAGTGTTAAACTGTGCCAAATGTGTTTTGATATAATTGTCAATTGGTTTTAAATTTTTTTAAATTTTATCAGCAGGAATACTCTCCTGTATATATTTAGATGTAATCATTTTATTATCAGAAGGCTGTGCTATTAGAATGTATGCGTTTTGTAAACAACGTCATAAAAACTGAAAAGTGTAAACGTAGGCTAAAATTTTCAGCAGAATTATCTCACTGTAAGATTAGATACATTATCAGGCATTGTCATTTTAATGAGGTTTGATCAAACTGTTCTGGATCTCTTTTACTGAGAATCGCATGTAACTGCTATGAACGAATACAGTTAATAGCATTTCCTCATAATTAACATTGCACCTAGATAATGTTGTAACATGTATTGAGGTTTCGAACGTAGGTAGATAATAATGTGTAAAGATAACAATCGTTGTCATTGTTCTAAATATTGTATGAAATTTTAGACGGGCTTTTTTAAATAGTATTGTACAAACGTTCATAACAATGTTTAATAATTACTTATGATCATGTCTTAGATCATTCAGTCTATAATACTCTATCCTAACGTAAGAATGTAGAAGGATTTCAGAGTCCATGTGCTGGCAAATAGTAATGGACTAAAATTTTATAAGGTAGTCGTCAAAAATCTGAGAAATAGAACAACCAACGCGCCATTAGAAATACCACACAGAAGCTGTGCAAATTTACTGAATATTTTAATCATGTTAATTTATCGGAAGAAGAAATAGCAAGAACGGAGTTTGGGAGAGTGGTAAAGTTCTATTCACCAAACTTTATAAAGTGGTCTACAGTTATTAGAACTTTGAGCATACATTAATACAAAATCATTTAAGCAAATTTGATCTTATTTTGTGGGGGGCTTTCGGAGTAGGTTTGAAGGAGTCCTAAAAGGTGGTGTGGGGAAGGACGGGCGTGGCATCTCGAAATAATAATGGAAATATCGGGCAAAATTATCCTACCATTGGGGGGGAGGAAGGGGGGAAATTGTGTTCATTTTTTGTCTTTAATTACGGGGGGTTGTGGTAGGGGGAGGGATTTAAAATTTGGTTACAAATGAAACAACAGGAAATATGAACGAATTCGGCTTTATTTTATGGGGGTTTGTGGTGCATGTAGGAGACGTGTAGAAGGCATTGAAATATCGTAAGCGGTGGTAAGGGTATGGTAGGGGGAGAGAGAGATGCAGGGGTTAATTATTCATCATAAAAACCACATGAAAATAAGACGTATCTTACCGTCAATGCTAAAAGGTTAGTGGAAGGGCTGTGGAGGCATGTAGGAAAGGGCTCATTGCCGAACATACCAAAAAAAAAATATAACACAGTGAGATTTATATATAACTACCCTTATTATACAGTAATTTTTGTGGGAAATTCTACATAACTCCCCCACCGTACCTCTAAAGCCCCCCTACAAGATAAGGAAAATTTCTATTGTTTTCTCCGTAATTCGTTCTTAAAATTTTTTCAGCAAACACCCCCACCGCCCTTTACCACCCTTTACCATCCCCCTACCGTCCTTAACATAAATTTGTCGCCCCACCATCGCCATTTTGCTCTTCCCCTACCGACTCCATTATATTCATTTTATAATGTTTTTGTAATAATATTGTAAAAAACTATATTAATCCAATTCTATGCCTGTTTATTATAAAATCAGTTATATCAGTCAATAAATCGCCATCTCACTAAAGACTTTAACAGGACATATTGTTCATGCAAAAAAATAAAAATCAATACATACATTGTCAAAAAGATAATGAATAATTATAAGTAATAAAGACAAACAAAGTTCACATGAATTAAAAATAATTCACAATGTGGGTGATATGATTGTACTCTGGCTGGACAGTCATAGTGACTATTACGAGTTGCGCATCAACATGACAATTAGATACATCTCGATATGTAGTGAGGTTTGCATAAGTAAACGTAAACTACATCTCTTTGAACGTAACAGAGCGATGAGCATATAATATATGCGCAAAAGATTCGTAGGACGTGGACACGGTCCTAGGTTGCTGGCACAGGGTGAGACAGAAGGGGGCGGCGATACACTCAGATAGATATATTAACCAGGGATATTAAAACACATTAGATAAATGATTACAATCAGGTTTATTTATAAATGACGACATGGAAGCAAGTAATACGGAGTAAGCATTATGTACTAATTTTACAAAGGGTATTAAAATATAATTTTACGAAAGTATTCAAATGCATAAATAGTTTCGAGTTTCGCTGTCAATAGATGCACATTATTAAAAATTAGAAGCTTTTTTATGCTATATTATAACTTAATATTGAATTTATTAAATACATTCTGTGCCCATTATTGCAAATTCTACTAATCAGGCAGCGAGGGTAATATTTTCTGCAAAGTTTTTTAGTTGAAAGAAGAACTGTTGTCAGAGATAAGTTTTTAGTCAAACATGCAATTATTACAATATTTTGCTCAGCTAAATAGAATGTAAGACTATATTATTAAAAATGTATACAACTAGATAAATACTCCTATCTGTTGACTCAGAGGTGTGATAAAATTAAAAAATAACGTTAATGACTGTAAATTTTGGTTCACTACTTTTCAATGTAGTTTCTTAGGTTGAGTATAAGCTTTCGTGAAGTTAGACGAATATTATCATAATCGTAATAGGCTGCAAAAAAAAAGAGATTAGTTGAATTATTTTCTGTAAAAACATTTTTAATTAATATAAAGTACTTAGGTATCTGTTAAATTACGTGTCATATTTTGTATTTATAAACAATTATGAGATCATTATCCTAAATGCCGGGAGAAACAAGAAAAGTTTTAGTACAATTTCTAGCTCTTGAAGCCTCAGTAATTATAAATAACGGTAAATATTGTTTCTTGAAGGTAATTTTCAAGGTAAGGAACAAAGCTATTATGTTATTAGGTTATTAATTGACTATAACCGCAAATGATGGTAAATATGTCATATTTGAGCTAAATTACTTAGGTTAAAGGCCTTAGTTACTGTACGTTACGAAAATTAGCGTTTTGTGGGTATATTTTGGGGCAACGTACAAAATTAAGGGACGATGGACTTCTATTTAGCTTTAATTTTTGTTTGTGACTTACACTTAATTATAACAAATATAATTTTCTAGTTTAAATTGCCCTTATTCACTGCACGCTACACAAATTCGAGTTTATTAGGTATAGTTGGAGGCTAGATAATTAATTTAGTGACAATAGACGTCTCTGTAGACAAAAATATCAAAAAAGGTATAATTTACCTGAAAAAAATTAGCATTTTTTGGTTATAACGCTCTTAATCACTGGAATCTACAAAAATCTTTGTTTTTTCGGTATTTTTAAAGGTAAGGTCCAAATTTAGGGTCGCTTGACTTTCATACAGCTATAGTTATTAGTATAGGTATGATTCCCATGGAAACAAGTTGAATTTTTTAGGTTGAAACGGCTTAAGTCACTGTAAGCTATGAAAATCTACGTCTTTCAGGTATTTTTATAGGTTATCTAAAAAAGTAATGGTTAATGGTAGATGATGTTACGACAGTTGTGCTTGGCAGTAGAAAATACATAATATTTTCGTCAAACTAATAATTTTTAGAACTCTAAATAAACGTATAGTATTAAAAAATTTTTTTGGCAGTGATGTCTAATGCTTGCAGTGACCTTATTGGCACTGCCATTTTGAATTTTTACAAGGTACCACTAGGCATTTAAATTTACAGACAATAAGCTAAAAATTCTTTAGGTGTTTGTCTTGAAATAACTCAATTTTTGGATAGGAGGGGGTTCCCCAGTTAACATAAAACGCCTTTTAAGTATATATATATACAAATATATATATATACATTCTTATATGACGTCTTCCTATCTTATATAGTTGTATGGTTTTAACGTGAGAACTAGACACCCCTGAGTGCCCACAAAATAAATTAAGACTCGCTTTTTTTTACAGTAAAATATGACCTCAAATAATTTAAGCTAGCTCTCCTCAAGTTTTCCCTCAGCTCCCCTTTGCCACCTTCACACCTCCTTCTCAGCCCCTCTCTATTACCTTACAAGCAATGTCACTATACACAGACACAAACGCATCTTCATTATAAATTCATACATGTGAAATAATAATTTAGGTTCATTCTGATTCTTCCCTCTTACATGTTTTATAATTAACATTGAATTTACAAATGGAAAATGAAAAAACATAGACGTAGAAAAAAGTAACTCTTACTACCAAGATATTAATTCTATAATACTGAAGATAGCAGCAGTATGGATAGTTTCTCCAATGACCGATAGAAATTAAGAAATAATTAACAATTAAAGCCATTTTAATTTTGAACAAGAATTAATTCTATTTGTTTCACATTGTGGCATTTTATATTTCGTCTTAAACCATCTGGTTTTTAAAACCCTTTCGTTATTTTTAACAAATTTTTTGTTTATGTTCTCTCTAAATTAACATATTTTTATTGGATTGTGTCGATCTTTCAAAACATTTTATAAATTTAACAAATTTTTATAATTTTTCTTATCCATGTTCTTCGAAAAATCCGATGTCTGCAGTTTAATGTTGTACTGTTTATGTCTTTAATACATTATTTTAATTATTAAAGTAACTTTAAAAATAAGAATAAAATACAATTTTTTAATTTATTTGTAAAAAAAATTACTTCATTATAACAAATGTTAAGCCTGTAATAAATTTTATAAATTTTATTTACAAATTTGACAATATATCAAGTAGAAAAATTTTGTTTATAACAACCGAACCTTCAAATTCACGCAGTCGAGATATTTTTAACATTAGAGAGTCTCTTTAGCTAAAAAAAAAATCATAAAATCAGTAGAATTTATAAAACCTTTTTAAATAGAATAGTTGCACTCGTATGAAATGTGTAAGGAGTGTTTGACAAATGTGAGGAGCAGACATGCATATAATTGACAGAATTAATCCATTAATTTAAGTACATAGATAATCTTATAATAATGTAATATAGATGTGATGAAATTTATTTAAATGTCCTATTATTTTTAAAATCGTAGGTTGTAGCTTTTATAGTTCTATAAGCATTTACTGTAATGGTTATTTTAAAAATAGAGCCGAAGAGTTGATCCAAAAAAAAGTATCATATTTGTTCTATATAAATGCACTTGGTAATATTTGCAAGGTTGAGGTTGATTATTTGTTATCTAAAATAACTATACATCACGTCAGTGTGTCTGTCCAAAGTCCTAGCACAAGCGATCGTTTTTTTCCATTTTCTGTTACTTTAAAATAAAAAGGTTTTTTTAAATAAATTTTTTTAAAACAGCATAAAAGAAAAAAATGTAAAATTATTATGAATAAAATAAAAAATACACTATAATAATATATATTTCTAACTTGAAGAATTAAGCAAATAGAAGCTTCTTTTATAAATGAGAAAAAATTCATCATTATGATGAGAAATTCTGTATTTTCATGTAATAATTATCAAAATGATTTATCCTATCAATATAAATAATAAAAAAATTTGAAAGCAGAGTATGCAGGTAGGCGAATTATACATATAAAATAAATATCACAATAAAATAGGACAGGGTACGTAATGTAATTATGCAGGTAGCCGAGAAACTAAAAATGATAAAATCTATAAAGCTACCGAGCATTGCAAATTGATTAATAGGATTACACAATAATAAGGCAAAAAGTATGGATTATAGATAAACTCATAGAATACTAAAAAAATAAAATAATGAGTTAGGATAGGATCGAGGACTAACGCAAAATGCATAAATAGAATAATAAAAGATAAAGATATTTAACAAACATAAGAAAACTAAGAAAAGTAGGCGAAAGAAGAAATCAAATAAGCTTTAAATAGCTTTAAAAATATTAAAATAGGATAAAAAGAGGGATGCTTATGAGAAAACAGGCTTGGAAAAATAATTTCAAAAATATGTCAAGAATATACTGAAAGTAAGTACAAAATAAAAATATTCATTTTTAGGAATAAAAAAGGATAGAAACGGATCTGCTTCAGGCATTGGAAGATTTAGCGAGAACATAAACTAATGGATCCAGGAGTGTGTTTTTTAACAAAAAATTATTGTGGCACTCAGAAAAACCACAGGTAGGGTGCAATGGGCAGGCAAAGTCGTTTTAGGCTTAAGCAAAAGAGCTATCGTAGAAAGTATAGATAAACAATTTTTTTATAGACTAAATGAATAAATTCTATAACATATACATATCTAAGACTTTCCTTTAAAACATAATAAGAATACGTAGAAAGAATAAAAGGCAGATTTAAAATATAAAGTTGAGTTCAGATGAAAAGTTAAAAAGATATATCGGAAGCTGGAGGCCGGCAAGGTAGGCATCGATTTCGGAATAAGAAAGGAGAGAAGAACGGGAAAAAATAGATTTAGATTTACCAATATCCTGTTGTATTTGAATGTAAATGCACCAGGATCTACGTGAGAAATGTAGGCTGGAAGACTTAGCCTGGAAATAAGCATAACAGAAAGGGAATAAATTTACTTTTCGAACCATAACAAAAGTGGACAAGAGCAGCTGGCCTTATCTATGCCTAATCAAAAAACGAATAGACTTCATCAAAAAAATTATACAAAATAGGCAAAGAAGTTAAAGTTGTGTATGAAAAAGTAGAGGATTGGACAACGATAGGATTTATAAAAAAAGCAACGAAGGAAATTAGACTTGACAATATCAATGATAATTACAAAGAAAAGTAGGTCTTTTGTCAATCAGAAAATAAAAAAATCTGTATAGTAATATTCAACTCTATCAACCGTAAAATGTAAAAAAAAAAGAAAAAAGCAGATACAGGAAAATAAAGCAAAAAGAAAAACATATAGGTAAGTATAGATGTTTTTAAGAAATAGACTATAGGATCCGAAATGAAATAAAAAAAAAAAGAAACAAAAATCGCTATGTAAAGACCACAAAACAACGATTATGATAATAATAGTATCAGTTAGAAATGTAGGATAAAAAAAATATTGAGATATACAGGAGTTATGATTTATGTAAAAATGTAAAATATTTATGTAGGTAAATAAGGCACAATAGTGAAGATTGAAAGTTTAATATGTTATGCGGTATAAATTAAAATATTATGTAAATTTTAAACGAAATTCTAACATGTTGATGTACGATTATTAAATAAGATAAGTCACCTAATTGAAAATAATAGTAGTACTAATATAAGAGGATAAGAATTAGAAATAGTTATGAAAACAACCAAGAAAATTTAGAAGTACATAAAAATCTATACAAGGAATGAAAAAAATAATAAAATAGGCTATTAACATTCCTAAATAGTGAGAAAGAATCTTAAAATGTCTTGTTTTTATACACATATATCTATAATTGATTCTAAAATGATCCAAAATAATAAACAAAGGCTCATAACTATTTCTGTAATAATAAGGATTGCGTAAATACTGTATAAATATACATATGTATTATTATTAACCTTTAATACTAATTATAGTCATTATCAGTGATAAATTATCAGAAATCATTTGATTAAACAGTAAACTTATTGCATATCTTGACTATATTTGTTCGAATTTTTTGCGAATTTTTATGAGTTGGCTTTGCTTTTCTATTTTTGTAGGTATACACAAGTACAAGCATTAATTATAAATTATTTTATTCATCGCTCGTACATGAGAATAAGAATATGGAAATATGGGGGTTGGCGCTCGGAGCGAGTAGAGCGCAAAGGCGCACCAGTATATATGTATGCATGTATAAAATTGTTTTGCCGTTACGTTCGAAAAGCGTTTTGGTATCGTTAGTTTGATGTAAGTGAATGTATCTTGCTGCACGGCGAAAGTGTAAAGGGTGTTCTGGGGACGAGTTTCTTTTGTCAAAAGAGAACTATCAACGAAAGTAAAATAATTCAAAGTAGTAAATTAGTCGATTTTGTACTTACAGCTAAGCAATGAACGGTAGGAATATTTGCTTACCAATGTCCACGGGACAACACAAGGAAAGGAAAATTATTTTAAAGCAAGTTTCTTCGCGAAATTAGAAAGAATGTACATCGCAAGCTCGTAATTTGATCTGAAAATTATACGAGGGACCTTAACGCAAAAATTCGCCGGGAAGATCTTATTAGTACAATCAACGGCAAAGAGAGCCTCCAAAAACTATTTATTGATAATGGTACAAGAGTTATCAAGTTTGCAGTATCGAAAAATTTTGTTCTTAAAAGTACTTAGCTTAAACATCCCGATATCCTTAAAATCGACGTGGACGTCCCCAGACGGCATGTCCAAGAATCAAATGAATCATATATCAACTGATAAGAGACATAGCTCTTATATTCTTGATGTTTGTAAATATAGAGGGGATGACTGCGATTTGGAGCATTTTCTGGTAATTTCTATGGTTAAAGCGTGTCTGGCGATAAACGAAAAGCATTACTCCACTAAATCTGAAGAAAATTCGGATTAGAAAAAGTAAAAGACCTTAATAAACTAATGGAGTACTGACAAAAATTAATAATTGCAACGATTATAGAGTGGGGGCACATAAGATCAGAAAATAGACGTCGGTAAAAGGTGGAAAGAAGTTAAAAATGCGATCGAAGAAGCGAGAAATAAGATAGTAAGACATAAACCTCCGAAAAAAGACAAGCTGTGATTTGACGATGAGTGCAGGAAGTTATTAGACGTCCGCGAAAAAGCTTAAATAGTATACTTGAACAGTGACAATGAACAAGCTCTAGAAAACTATAGAAATTGTAGAACAGCATCAAGCAGATATGCAAAAAAAGCGAATGGGGAGCCACAAGATATTCTTACCGCAAAGATAGAAGTAAATGAACTGACATGTGGAGAAGTAGAGCAAACAGTCCGTAAATTTAGAAACAAGAAAGCTAAAGGGATAGTCAGCGTACCCAAGGAGCTGATCAAGGGCAGGGGAAAATGGTTGAGCATGGAGATGAACAGTTTGATTACACAAATTTGGAGAGAGAGAAGAATGCCCAGACAAAGTTCCAAATCCCCCAATATTTTACAAAATATGAGAAAACCATTATGATTTGCAGAACATTTATGATTTTTATCAAGCACATCATAAAATGAATTCTGAAGGTTGCAAAGGATAAAAAGTTTTAAGTGATGTGTATTCTAGCACATTATAGAAGTTGGCAGCAACATGGTGGACAGGGCATGAGCAAATATGCATGATTTCCAATATTTATTTTTACATTTAGGTGTTGTTCGTCATGAACTTTTCGAAATAATAATAAAACTTGCAATCACAGTACGAATATGATGCAAGGTGTATCGTATTATTATTATTCCAAAATGTCGGTTAGTACCAAATGGCAGATTATTCATATTTACTCAACCTCCCGATATGGGTATCAAATCTAAGAGAATTCTAAGTAAACCATAACGAACAGGGTTATACTATTCTCGATAAAAAATTGCATATAAATTAAAATGGTGGATAAGATACTTTGCTACAACTAATATGCTATAGTCATAGAATGGAAGAGTAAACTTATTGATATAGTAATGTATGTTTTGAATATATATTGCTCGATTGTACATTTACTTAAATCAAGTTAGATATATCGTACTACTAAGCATTTGAAATAAGAATGTAATCGGTAGTAGCAACACATCAAGTACAATATTGTATGAGCTACCATCCCTAGTTCCAAGTGGCGGCTTACACAGAATAACGGGCCTTTTTTTGCGCAATCCTAACAACATGGGTATCAAATAAAAAAAAAGCTGCGTAGAGTAATTCTGAGTAGAGTTGAATTGAAAGCGTTGAGGGATTTGAAATTAAAAATGGCTGCTACCTTGGGGTTATGTGTAGGCTTTTTTCCCAAAGTGCTTATTATATGTGTGATGTAACGAGCAAAAGAAGATCGTTTACTTGGTCATGTGATCGTAAGACGGCTTGTGTATTATTACTGTAACCGCACCGCTCAGAGAACTTACTAGCCTTTGCGAACAAGGGTCATATGTATTCGGTTCTATTTATACTGTATCTTTTATATTCACTTATTTCAGTATACATTACTATATTAAAGTTATACCTATTTTTTCACTTGAGCCCAATAACTTTTCTTGTACATTGCACTGGCGACACGGATGGGATACGATTAAAAGTCAATGAGCAGAAACGAGCAAGTAAATTAGATATACAAATTGAGAAAAGAGCAAGTAGTAGATGATTTGAGCGAAGGTGATGTAAGATTTAATAAAAATCAAAAGTTCGATGACTTGCGAAAATTACTAAAATTGCAATTTAAACAGTGAAAGAGAAAGAAAGTACAGAGACTACAGGTGATATAGAAGTACAGACAGTGAAACAGTGAAAGAGAAAGAAAGTGCGAAGACAAGGGGATAAAGATAAAACAAGTAGGTATAATTTAGAATCAGGAGACGAGATGAGTTCAACGTCAGAGATAAAATTAGAATTTTGTCTGAAAAATAGTGATTGGAAGACTTTTATAGAGCGTTTGGAAATACATTTTAAGGCGGAGAACGTTAAAGATAAGTAGAAAGCAGCGGTCTGGCTTACCACGTTAGATAAAGAGGCTTACAAGTTAGTATGCAATTCGTGTGCAACCACAAAACCACTGTAGCCATAAGCTCTCTATTGTAATTTTACGGAGCTTAATACACCGTTGAGAGATCAATTTGTATGCGTCATAAAGAATCATGCTATTAAACTAAAATTCTTTAAAAACACTGGATTAACTTTTGAAAACGCTTTAAAAGACGCAACAGCTATGGAAAGCACTAAAATGAATGCCACCGAAGTCTTGATGGAAAATTCCACACATCTAGAAGTTTTCAAGTTAAAAGGCAGAAGTTCCAAGAATTAAAGCAAGTTCAATTTGCAGAAAAAAGACGTGAGAGAATCTCGTGCGGAGCAAACTAATATGCGAAAAGAAGGTAAATTGGCAGACGCGGGCAATGATACAGAGTTGACTCGTTATTGTTGCGGCAAGTTAAGTCACCAAGCATTATCGTGTGTACATCGTTTTAAATCTTGTAATTTCTGTAACAAGAAAGGACATCTAGAAGCAGCGTGTTTACAGAAGGAGAAAGCGGCTCCAGCTATCAACTTCATTGGGAAAGACAGCAAAAAGTGAGAGAGTCAACAGTCCAAAGGACAAAGCGATTTGTATGAAATCAATTTTGTTTTTTTTCCATAAAAACCAAAAGTCAGGTGAATATTTTAAATTATTTTGAAACCCGTAAGAGTTTAAAAGTAAACGGTAGGATTAAATTGGTAGCGGATCTTTTGTATCTAGAATTTAAAATGAATTTGGTATAAATAAATTTAGAAGTAGATACAGGTACATACGTTACTGCAATTTCAGAAGAAATAAAAAATCTGTTGTTTTTAAATTTGATGTTAAGTAAAACGAATAGTGACTTATACGGGTACGAAACGCATGTATTGCAGCCTGTAGGTATAATGGATAAACTCAAGCGTCGAGCTGGGCTATTAGTCACGCAAATTATCTTGTTTGTTTTACCTGGCTCAAGACCCTCGTAAGTAGACAGGCAATGGCTCGCGGAATTCGGATTATGGCCTTTGAAAAATTTGCTTACGTTGAAGAAGCAAAAAACACATTCTGTGCGCATTATTGTAAAGTTTACTATTCAGGCAGCGAGGGTAATATTTTCTACAAAGTTTTTTAGTTAAAAGAAGAGCTGTTGTCAGAGATAAGTTTTTAGTCAAACATGCAATTATTACAATATTTTTCTCAGCTGAATAGTATGTAAGACTATATTATCAAAAATGTATACAATCTGATGCATACATCTATCTGTTGCCTTAGAGGTGTGATAAAATTTAGATTGGGCCATAAAATAGTACTTCATTTAATGGTTACACTATGCATAAAAAATATCGTAATTGGCTGTAAATTTTGGCTCACTCCTATTTAAAGTAATTTCATAGGTTGAGTACTAGCTTTCGTGAAGTTAGACGAATACTATCATAATCGTAATAGGCTGCAAAAACAAAGAGATTAGTTAAATTATTCTCGGTCAAAACATTTTTAATTAATATAAAGTTCTTAGGTGTCTTTAAGGTTACGTGTCATATTTTGTATTTATGAACAATAATACGATTATTATCCTGAATGCCGGGAGAAACAGGAAAAGTTTGAGTACAATTTTTAGCTCTTGAAGCCTCAGTAATTATAAATAACGGTAAATATCGTTTCTTGAAGGTAATTTTCGAGGTTAGGGGCAAGCTATTATGTTATTAGGTTATTAAATTGCTATAACCGCAAATGATGGTAAATATTTCATATCTGATCCTTAATACTTAGGTTAAAGGCCTTTAGCCACTGTACGTTACGAGAATTACCGTTTTGCGGGTATGTTTTTGGGCTAGGTAAAAAATTAAGGGACGATGGACTTCTATTTAGCTTTAATTTTTGTTTGTGACTTACAGTTCATTATAACAAATATAATTTTTTAGTTTAAATTGCCCTCATTCACTGCACGGTACACAAATTTGAGGTTATTACGTTTATATAGAGGCAAGATATTAAATTTAGTGACAATGGACGTCTATGCAGACAAAAATTTTGAAAAGGTACAGTTTATCTAAAAAAAATAGGCTTTTTTAGGTTACAACGCTCTTAGTCACTAAAATCTATAAAAAGCTCTGTTTTTCAGGTATTTTTTAAGGTACGGTCAAAATTTAGGGACGCTTCAGATCCATATAGTGCATAGTTATTATTATAGGTATAATTCACATGGAAAAAAATTGAAATTTTTAGGTTAAAACGGCCTAAATCACTGTTAGCTATGAAAATCTACGTCTTTTATGTATTTTTAGAGGTTATATAAAAAAATAATGGTTAATGGTAGATGATGTTACGACAGTTGTGTTTGACAGTAAAAAAAAATTATATTTTTCAAATACTTATGTCGAAGTACAATCATCCTTTAAGAGTACATGTGTTCCACTTATGTAGCTATAGTACAAGAAAACTTAGAAGATAATGTAACAGAACCACAGAGGTGTCAGAGGTAGACAGCACCTACCCACGGTCTGGTTGTAATGTGGCCATAATCTAACCGAATATAGACCAACAACTTGATGTCGGCGTCGACTGACCCACGGGTTTACGTTTTGTTTTCTAAAAATTAGTTTTCACTTAAACCATCAAAAAAAAATTTTTTTTTTATTTTTAATGCAAGATTTACAACTCAATGTTTATCCTTCTTTTATAATAAGTAAACCTTTTAATTTTTATCAGACTAATATTTATACTCT
The DNA here is from genome assembly GCA_030522625.1 of Copidosoma aretas. Lineage (NCBI taxonomy): Eukaryota > Metazoa > Arthropoda > Insecta > Hymenoptera > Encyrtidae > Copidosoma > Copidosoma aretas. The sequence goes on from JAPYYV010000563.1 coordinate 62,848, forward strand.
TACCTTCATACAGCCAATCTGGTAAACCATTTGACAATACTCCTGGTGCTGCTGTATGTGACACTCTGTAGGAAAAACTACTAAAAGGACTAGTTCTATAGTAGATGTCATAGTCTTGAATCAAAAGAAGACCATGATCACGTGGAGTCCATTGTGCCAACAGTAAGTACGGGTGACTGTCTTTTTCAGGATGTGGCGTCACGGCGATTACTTCTCTAAAAAAAAAAAAAAAAACACATGCTACCTTTATCGATCAGGATATGGAATAGTTTTGTTACATCAAATAATATACTAACTTTATCTTAACACACAATAAATATTGATTGATACAGTTTACAATAATGTTTAAAGTACAGTTGATCTGTTGTGATAAAATTATTGTAATGTATTTACAATTACGTAGCTAATAAAGTAAGATTATAGTGTCTGTTTATCTAGTCTTAGCAATTATTATATTATAGTAATAAATCATTTATTGAATATAATATTATCAAGTAGCTCGGCACCACCAGGCTGGTTAGTAGGAGACCTTCTGATCTGATTTCTATCAGATCAGCTTATATAGTCTGTATGTAGTATACCACTATTTATTCGCTTATATTATATTTTACAAAAAAATATGTTTTTAATTTATAGTGGAAGTCAATTAAGGGCGATTTTATTTTTTGGACATAGGACATGATACAAAAAATATTATTGTGGCAGTCTCCGTCATTACTGGTAATAATAATAAGGATAAATCATTTAAAACTTGATAAATATTAATGAATTATGTTTGTAAATATATCGATGTAGCGATACATCCGAGATTGAAATTTGGTCGTCCACAGTATTCTAGAGCTGATGCCTTATTGATTAAGGGGAACCCAAGTTTGTCTCGAAAAATCTCTCGAAACATATACGACACGTATGAAAAAAATCTTGCAGAAACACTTTCTGGAAATTCTGTAGAAACTGCAGGTTATCCTGCAGATTCCTTATCAGATCTGCGGGCAGTCCTGCAGAATTTTTTTCTGTAATTTTCCTGCAGAAAAATCTTGCAAAGAATTATCCAAGTATCCATTATTTTCAGCCACAACAACAGTTGTTTTTTCTGTTAAAAATTAGAAATGTCAATAAAGATGATAACAATGTCGTAAAAATAAAAAAACATACAAAATATAAATATGCATTTGCTGGCCGTGAGAATCAAATCAAATCGACAAGATAGTCAGTCGTGTAGCTTATCTACAAATTTCATCTCGTTTCATATATTCATATCATACTCGCTACAATTTAAACGATTGATTCTGTCTCTCTCCGTCTTAAAACCTGCGTGTTCTTACATTTTTAGCCTTTTTTAAAAAATAGCTCAATTGACAGCTGAAATTTTTTTTTGTATTCTCATCATTTTATTCCTATTATTAAAATGAATTTTGATGAGTAGTCTTTGTCCCCACATTTTCAAACATGTGCTGCTATTTTTCGATTTTAATACAACAATTGCCAAATCGTTAATTTAGTGAATTATGATATGCATATCTATTCTTTTTATACCTACTTTCTTGCGTACATTACCTTATTATTGATTGTTTTATATAATTAATGCCAATGAATTTTTAATATCTTATTTGTCAATTTCCTGATTATCATGTCTTCTTTGTGTACTTCATTGGTAGCATTATATAACACTTATACTGCTGGATTCATACCAATTTATACATACGGCTACTAATATCTATGTTGATTTACTTGTAACTTGGTATTTTTTTAAATAAGTATATTAGTAACCGTATATTGATTTGAATGGCAGCAGCATAAGTCGAAAAATAGATGTAACGTTTTTAATAGCTTTTATGTCAATCTTTTTTTTCTAGTTGTACAACGTTTCTGCCATTTTTTGTATAGCCCTTTTCAGGTACAATATAAACATACATATAAAAATTCGTATCATAAAATAATTACAATGAAAAGGGACGCACAGCCAAATACTTATGAGTGTGAAAAACCCCCAGATCAATTTATATCCAAATATATAAACATTCAACTGAACAAACTTATCTAAAATAGAAATAACAGCATACACAGTAGTAAAACTGCTGTCTCAACATGTAACTACACAGTTGTGTCCTTTATAAAAACAAAGAACACAGTTTGAAGAAAATTGCCAAATAATACAACACAAATATTGTTTTTAAATCTTCTAGCAAACCTAAAATTAATAATAAATAAGGTAATGATCACACAGAAAAATTCAATAAATGCAACGTAGTTTACCGTATAAAAAGTAATAAGTCAATCTGTAACCTTTTATGTGTGGATCAGACTGGTAGAACAGACAGCGTTAGAGTAAATAAGCCCTAACATGTTTTCAAAAAATGTAAAGCTAACGTAGGCAGTAATTGCGAAAATTGTGAAAGTAAGAAGGAGAGCAAGTCTGTTCTGTTTGAACATTTTTTAAGAATAGGCCATTATCTTAATTTTTCCAAAGAAAAAATGGAAATTTTGGATGAGAAGAATCATAATTTCATACCTTTAGTTTTCGAAATGATTTTCACATCCTCCAGGATAAGTCCTGTGGGTGGGGAAACCAATAGAAAGAAATCCATCCTGGAAGGGCCCAGTGTATTGCCTGAGTCCTGACAGGGTGTCGACGTATAATCACCACGACTCACTCCTGCACACCTCCCGCCCACGTTGTCCGTAACGTAAAAAAAATAGTTGATTAATCTGTGAAGAAAAACAGCGTAACTTAACCTCCAGGCAAACGGCGAGACTCAAACCAAGTCCCACCCACGTCCGTACACTGCTAAACTTCAGTGATCGACGAAACTGCTACTCTACCGCTGCGCCACCGTATGCATGACATGTTACTTTTAACTGATAATTGAAATATGTATAAAAAAAGAAAAAATTTTCCTTTTGTCGTGCATACAATTATACGTATATTTGTATACGTATATATTTCTCTTCATTATGTAGCAAGTGTATTTGACACATGCATGGGTCTATAAGCCCGGGTACATTATTATGAATATGATTAGGGTGGAGTGTTTAGTAATACCAACAGTAGTTATTGGGTATAATCCTCATTCTACTGCCGTCAGTACAACAACTGTACGAATAAGACAGAGTGTAAAAATCACGTATTCTTAAAGCTGAAGTCCCTTCAACATTTAAATGCGCACTACATGTATCTACATCACTATAATTTTCTTGCAGCACTGGCTGTATGTAGTGATTCACTTAAATCATAGTGCATTATCAGAACTTAAAACTATAGGTTTGGATTCTTTTCAACAAATAGTTCTTTGCCCTTTTTCAACAAAAAAATTTTCCATTCATTTTTCTAAATAATTATATTTCATGAAGAACTAATAGAGCTCTATTATCCAGTTTAAATTATCTGTCTATGTATTTTGTCTATTTCTTATGAGATAAATACTGAAGTTTTGTTAAATTATCATCCATAGATCGGGAACGTTGACTGGTTATAGCCAACTAGGGATCGAAATGTTTATTTTTGTGTCCACATAGAAGCTTAGAAAAAAAAATTAAATTTAATACCTCATTAAAGTTATCATTACGATTTGTATCGGTCAAAACATGGTTTTTGCCTATTTTTTGGGTGAAAAATTTATTTGATTTTGTAGATAGATATGTCGCATTTCGTGTTAAAACAGTTATATTTGAAAATTTTTATCGTCTGTATACATTATTTTATTTGTTTTTGCAAAACAAATATCATAATTTGTGTATTGAGTTAGTTATATTTTGGAAGACCATCTACACATTTTGGTATGTAGGGATTCGGATGTTTATGTTCTTATGCTCATTGTAGTGGAATAATAGAAATATAGTCCGATACTCTGTTCAGGTTAATAAAAAGATTTTTCGAATTTATAAAAATGGGTTTTCAATATTTCTTGCGTGAAAAACTTATTATTTAGTCTAGAAGAATATTTATATCTTGTGAACCATGAAAATAAATATCTCTTCTATTATTTATAAACCGGTAGCCAGGGATTACAACTACTCTCTAGCATGAGGGGAAACTAAGGAGAGACAAAATTGCGAGAGTGTAAGAGGGGCCCTGGCAGTAGCAGACCGTAATGATGTATAATAATGTGCACTAAACGTGCAATTAAAGGTCTGCTGGCTGCAGCCAGCGCACTTATACACACACACTATCACTTTCATAAAAAACACCAAAACACTGCAGTTGAAGAATTACTAAACTTTAATTACTGGTAGAGTCTAATAAATCAAAAATATATCATTGAGCACGCCACATGGGCGATGTAACTCTTACGCGTGGCTATTCAATATAACGCTTTTATTATTAATTATCGATACATGTCGCACATGCGTGACTCTCGGGTATCGGCAGGGAGTAAGATAAAGGGGCACGACTGCTAAAGTAGCGCGACACACCTCACTGCACTTTGACACCTACCGAGCTATCCTTGAAAACATGCAAGGAGCTTGACCAGGTGGCTTGGGCAAGAGGATGGTACGGCTTTACGGACAATGGTGACAGAGACAGGTACACTACGTAAGGAAGATCGGTGATCAGACAGCCAGCAAGAGAGAATGGCTGATGTCGTCAGCTCCGTAGCTAACAAAAGTCTGCCAGCGCTGCGTCACGCTGGCACCGGCCTTGCATGGAGCCACATTGTTTATTTCTGCCAATTGCTCGGGTGCACGACGATGACAGACTCAAGTGTACCAACAGGTAGCAGGTATCGTATGTATGTCAAAATCCACGAAAAAAAAAAAAACACTTTTGGGGTACCATTAGTTGGAAAGATCTTTTCGTGGGTTACACCGTCCAGGAGCTTTAAAACAAGTTTTAACAGAGCTTATTCTTTTTTTTTGACTGGGTACATCTGGAATTGCCCACTAAATACCCAAAATTTTCATTCTGAGAAGAGCTACAGCAAAGAGAACGCAGCCACGCAATAATCGAATTTTCGCAAAAATCACGCCTTTACTCATTTAACTTTAGCTCTGTTCTAGATCAATTTAGAAAAGCAGTTAAGGAGGCAATCAAAATAACGAAAAAAGACTATTAATTCCAGCCCTGGTTGAATCAAAACTTTTGAATAGGACAGCAGTTACAGGCAATCAAAATTTTATACAAAAAATCATAAAATCGATGAAAGTGCTCCTTTTTGAACGTAATTTTTATATGCTCGTAATTTTACATCCAAGCATCATTATGAACTTTACAAAAGCTCAAATCAAAGCAATTCAAAATCTTATTAGACTACTATCCAAGCGAATACTCTATCCTTACTTTAAGCAGAACACTGGTCGAATACTTACAGGACACAAAATTCCGAATAATCGTAGTGTTATTTATTGGGTTGCAGATCAGATCTGGATTTGAATATGATATTTAAGTATACATAACTCGAAAGCTCTTGAAAAAAGCTTAAATTCAAGCTTCGGTTTAGCAAAAAACGTTCAACAGAAGGGAAGCTACTACGGTTTTAAATTTATATTAAAAACGACGGAAAATCTCTTTAAGGCAAGAAAAGCACACTTTAGCCACTCTTTTATCCCAACTTAAAATGCCTCTCACTTTAGCCCTGATAAGCGTTTTTAACCCAACTCAGGCTTCAATAAAAGCTTATTATGTGTGCTTTCGTGTTATGTGTATACAAGTAAAATATAATCAGTGTGGGTAGAGTAACGACCTAATAACATCCAGCATACAATTAAGTCAACATTTTCGTATACTTTTTTTCTCATGGTTCAACAGTGGATCACCTTTTATTACATTTATATAAAAAATATCACAGCGCACATAATAAGCTTTCACATGAGCCTGAGTTTAATTAAGAATGCCAATGGGGACCAAAGTGAGAAGGACTTATAGTTGGGGTTAAAGAGTGGCTAAAATTTTGCCTACAATGGGATTTTCCATCATTTTTCACATAAATTTAAAACCCTCGTAGCTTCCCTTCTGTAAAACTTTTTTTGCTCAACCGAAGCTTTAATGTAAGCTCTTTTTAAGAGCTATCAAGTTATATATAAATCAATATTATATTTCAATCCAGATCTAATCTACAACCAAATAAATAACACTACGATTATTAGGAATTTTGTGTCACGTAAAATTTCAACCAGTGTTCTGCTCAAAGTAAACTTAGAGTATTCGCTCGAACAGTAGTCAAAAGAAATTTAAAAGAGCTTTAATTTATTCTTTCGTAGCGTTCATAATGATGCTTCGATTGGAAATTACAAGCAAATAAAGATTACGATTAAAAAGTAGCACTTTCATCGATTTCATGATTTTTCGTACAAAATTTCGATTGCCCGTAACTGCTGTCCTGTTGAATAGTTTTGACTTAACCAGGGCTGGAATTTAAGGTCTTTTCTCGTTATTTTGATTGCCTTTTTAACGGATTTTCTAAATCGATCCAGAACAGAGCTTAAGTTAAAAGAGTAGAGGCATGATTCTTGCCAAAATTTAATTGTTGCATAGCTGCATCCTCTTTGCTGTAGATCTTCTCAGGTTGAAAATTTTAGGTGTAGCGCGGAAAATTCCGGATGTACACAGTCGAAACGAAGAAAATATGCTCTGTTGGAACTCGTTTCCTGGCCCCTCGATGGTTGAGCCCACGAAAAGATCTTTCCCTTTTTTGGTACCCTAAAAGCAGTTTTTGTCGTGGATTTCTACATATACGTGTGCTCGTCATGGATATCGATTAGACATAGCATAACCGATTTGCTCTAGAATAATATTACATAATTTTTTCATGAATTTAAGCAGACACGTGTTTTGGAGTTTTGCTAAAAAAGTTATATTTTCTTGTAATAGCTTGATAAAAATAGTCTTTTTTAAAACAAATATTAAAAAGTGAAATTTGTAAATTTTAAAATAGCTGACATTCAGAAAAGGTTTTACTTAATAAGACTTTTTTTCTTTTAAAGGTAGAATTTCATCAACTTTCAAAATCTTTTTGAAAAAATCAAAAATATTAAAAGTTGTCCGAGAAATTGAGAAAAACTAAAAAAATTAGCAAATTTTTTATTGTCAATTTCTCAAAAAACCCATTTATTTTTCTTAAAATTTGTTTTACTGTTTTCAGGACTATAAACTACTTTACGGTCAAGTAGCAACATCCCAAATGGAGAAATCGTAGATTCTATCGTTTAATCTTTGGATTACAAAACTTATTTTAATTGACAATCAGAAAATTTTACTTTCTAGTAAGTTGTTTTTTCAAACCTATGTCATGCATTTGAAAATAAGTTACAGCAGTTTAAACGTAACAAAGCTTGGAGTAGGAAAACAATAACTTTGTCGATTAGGACTGACTAGTTAATTCATACTTAATTTTTTTTTTTACTATCAAAGCATATTAACGACTCATTATTTAAAAACTATTTTCCTAGGTATAAATTAAATAATTTTACTTTGTTGGATAAAAATTGTCAACAATGAAGAAATGCAACACAGTAAAAATCCAAGATTTTTCGAAAAATAAAATAATTTGAAATATGGGACGTTCTTTTACAAACCGAACACCTTTCTGATCGACACATTCTTGATTTTGCTGAAACTTTTTTTACGGGTTCTATATTAAAAAAAAAACACGTATCTTTTTTTTTATTTTTCACAATATTTCGGACGCTAAAAAGGATTGAAATTCCGCGATTTCGGTGATTTTGGGTTGTAGGAATGATTTTTAAATATCCATAACTCCAGTACTATTTAAGCTACTGACTGTACTTTTTTTTTTTTAAGGTAAAAAATAAGCTTTGAGAAAAAAATACTTTTATGAAAAATTATTGACAATTTAAGATTGTTATTACCAATCAAACTGTTTAAATTGATTTTTAACTATTGCCCCCACCTTGTAGCGAGTTTTTAGTAATACCTTTGTATTTTACGTCAAATTACCTATCAAAATCCACTTTTTTATCGATGGATAATTAATTATTACCATTGGAAATAAATTGATTTATGTAGCACGGCACGTCTTATAGGTGCGTGGATTCTATCGCACGCTTTATTTGCCCCTTATCTTCTCTTTCTATTTTATAAATTCTTATTTGACATCTTTAGTTAAACAATATTTCCAAGCAAAATTAACCTCATGCGTGATAAAATAAAAAAAATTAGTGAATAAAAAATATTGTTGTAGCAAATGAATAGTGTTATTTATTATGATTGTAATACATCATTATTAGTGGATAAGTACTTCGTTCTAAGTGACATCGTACAATATTTACATTTACTCTTATACTATACGCGTATAGTATTATTTTATTTGAAAATTTTCACAATAGTTTTCTTTTCATACAATGAGAATTGCTTTGCTTCCAATTCTTGAAGAGAGATTAGAACTATACAATGATACGTTGACGTGCCTTTTATCGTAATAGCTTTTTGGAAACGCGTTGATAATATTTTTTCTTCCCCTTCATAATCAGTATTAGTTGAATAGCGACACGTTATATTTGGTAGAGCTTCAGACGCCCAATCAAACAACTCTGTCGGAGTGCGAATCGGATTATTTACTCTTTCAAGACTAGCTCTAGCAGCAAGCCGTTTTAATGTTCCACCTATTCCGTCACATGGTCCTTCACCATGTAAGGTTAGAAAAAAGTGCCACTCAGCTACTATTTTAAAATCATTTATATGATAAGTAAGGATTATAAAATTCTTTTTGTTTTTATATTGTCCGCTTGCATCATCCGAAAAACATATTATCTTATCTATATCTTTCAAATTATTTTTGATAAATTCCAGGAGTTGTCTCTAAAATAGATAATTTTTTTCCACCCACTTAAACAGAGACGTAATCTTTTTTGCCTGACATTATTTAAGTGTAATTATCAGACTGATAGAATGTAGTTATAGTATTGATAGTATCTACTTTTAATGATGGGTGGCTTTTAAGGTTTGGATCGCTTGATATCCCTTTCTCCTTGGCAACTTTTTGGTAATAGATATCATGTGGCAAGTAGCGGTCGGAAAATTGAGCTGAATTTTTGTGTAAGACCAGCGTTTGAAAATGGGTCAAATTTTAATTTCATATGTACGGTCTTGTGTGGTACTAAAACATTCTTGTAAAGTTCTTAGAATTGTTGTGTCATCATCATCGTCATTAGCAGCATCTGTACCATCGTCATTTAAATTAAAAACTTGTATCTTAATCACTTCTGTAATTTTGTTTGCTTTTTCCTTAGAATATCTTTTTTGCGTCAATTTTTTATTCTTCTTATGCTAAACTTATTTTATTACACTAAACATTTGTTTAGAAAAATTTTACAAATCTAATACTATT
>JAPYYV010000564.1:0-35870 GCA_030522625.1 Copidosoma aretas
GGTGGTAGGGTTAGGCTCTCAAACTTTTGGGGCGTATGTAGCGCCACTTGCGGTACAGCAGATAATCCACACTGGAGGAGAGCTAGTATCCTTCGTGAGCGGGAGCTGTGGTGTCCCACTAGTAAGACAGAGTCACACTCACGCCACTACAGTCTGTGCTGTTCTACAGTGACTGACTATACAGCTTTAGCGTAAGCGCCCGACACGCAGGAGTTCGAGGCTCTCATGAGTGGGACAGCAGCTGCCCCACTCGGGCAGAGATCAGCAGTCCCTCTGTTCGGTAGTGCAGAATTCCTCTAGAGGAGTTCTGCTCTCCCACTGTTCTCTCCGTGTAGCTTATGTCCGAACACGTCAACGCTTATTTTGACACTCACGCAAATGCTAGCATCCTTTAGTATATATAGTCAGCATCACGCTGTTCTACGATGATCGATAATATCTCATTATCCTTATTTCTGATACGAGTAATCGAAGACAATATACCAGCTTATTTTGACCGTCTCAGTGCACATGATCTAAGAAAAAAAGTGGAAGAAAAAAGATAGTAAAAATTAAAAAATCTTTTAACAATCGATATGTCGCATAAGCCAACCATTAGCAAATTCAACACAGTTGTTAGGTACCAAAAACTTTTAACCAAACATGATTATACTAATTCTTGGTTAAAAAATTTACGTACCAGTTCTTAAGCAACGAAACATCTGCTCATGAACGTAAAGGTTATGAAAATTTGAAATTAATGGATTATATAGTTGATATGCAGGGTTTAAAATAGCCCGTCAACGATTAGGTTCTCAAAGAACTCGCTATACTGCAACTCCAGTCTGATCGTAAGCCTACAGCTTATCACTTCAAGGAATTGCTTCCATATCAATGACTCGCAGATAAATACAAAAAAAAAACAGTTGGTTGGAAGACTGTTTTCATAGTATACCGTGGTAGTCAGGAAATTTCCCATGTAACACGATTGGCGTGATTTATCGGGAACACCTTAAAGATGACACAAATGTGTATGTATTTGCTCTTTGAGAAAACACTAGTAAGAGAGATTTAAATTTAGGGTCTCCGATATAACAGTTTTCGGCTATTCTCCAACTAATAAGATAAAACTAGCCAGTGCTTGCCCAAATCATAATGAAGCATACATGGCCATCTGTGCTAATCATAATGTTGGACTTTACAAAAAGTTTTTTTGAGATTTACGTGAGTCCATGGAATAGTAATAAATATTGGATACTTGTAGATATTAAATTTTACCTACGCCACCTTAAGCTTAATTGGCGAACCAAGAATTTGATCATTATTTATAACATTAATTAATTCATATGGCACCCTTGTATTGGAAAGGTAAAACGTTATTGGTTGTACCTAACTGATAAGAGCGTTTAAATGAGGCTCTTATCATAGTAGATAGAGCGAGAGCCATGAGTTAGATTAACGCGTGCACTAGCACTCTATCAGGCTGTAATCCGGCACCTCTGCACGCTACGGGCACAGATGTGCTTGTTCCTGGGGGGGTTCAAGCACTGGCTCTCTATTGGGCTGTAATCCAGCACCCCTGCGCACTATGGGCACAGGTTTGCTCGTACCTGTGCAGGTCCGAGCCCTGAGCTCGGACCCACATAGCTTTTCTACTTGTAACACTGGCCGGAATTTAAAACCTTACCTCCCGAAATGAGAGATTCTATATTGTAAGGGTTGGGTATTAAATTTGGTCAGCGTGATTCTGGCAGTAATTTAATATACGACACCCCCTGAAACATGAAAACCTACATTAGAGGGGTTGGATATCCTATCTCAGCCAGCGTAACGCAGCGCTATATTTTGACCTTTTCTAGTAGAAGTCGGTTTTACGCCTACGGGAAATCGAATCGGAGGCTTGGTCTTCTAGCAAGTGGAACGGAAAGCCGGGTCAGCACGGGCTGTTCAAGTTAACAGATATACTAAATATAAATAAATATCGAGGCGCACTATAAAGAGGTTACGATTCACTTTGAAACATACAAATTTGTTTTAGAGTAGGGCATAAATGGACACGATACACTTTGCTGATATAATCCATGAATAAAAGAAAAAACGCTGTATCTCAAAGGGAAAGCCAGATCAACTAAAAAAAATAAGTTATACGGGTTTACTAACGGAGAAAATAAAATCGCCCTTGCTAATAAAGTAGTTAGTGAATGCAATATAGTTACAGTGACAAATGCCATTACTTTTGTGCCTAAATATGTCTTTGCTATACATATAAATATTATGAAAACAGTATTTCTCTTGAAAAACTAATTATTCAGTAATTATCAATAAAACAATTACTTCAAAAACGCGATTTTTTTCCATGATACATCAGAAAACTTTGTCCAACAGCAGCACTATTCGTGTATAGAAAAACTATCTTAATATTTGTCTAATATTCATCAATCTCATATTGTCATATTTAAGAATACCTTTTCAAAATCAATGTTGCAAAAATGATGATAACATAATGCATAGATAAGTTTCATTTAAAACTAAAAAATGTATCGTATCCAAAGATGAAAACATAATTAAGTCAACGAATCAAATCGGCTATAAATTTTTTTTTATATGAATAGTACAAAGAGAAATCATCAGTCTCACACAATTCACATAGCACAATACGTTTCTAAAATATTTCTAAAACGTTTAATTATTTCGAAACTGACAAACTTCCCAAGAGCTTAGAAACGTCTTTAAAACGTCTTTAAATTCGTGAAATGTCCCTTGCTGAGCTTAGCACAAGTTATAAATGGCACGTTTCAGAAATGTATCAAGAACTTTTCTGAAACATAACTAAATAAATGCAATTTTTGGAAAAAAAATCATTTTTATTATTTTAGCAATGTCTCAATTCATAAATAATGACAACAATAAAAGTAAAATTGAAAAATGAATAAACTGCCGGTACAGGAATACGAGACGAGCTCGCTTGATTGAGAGGTAAGTATCTTATTCACCTGAACAGAAAGGATGCTTGTAAACCTTGCTTATAAATAAGCTCAATAAAAGATACAAAACCATTCTTTCTGTTTTTTGTCTTCAGAACTAAATTATGGAAATACAAATGTGTGTTATCTAAATTTTATTCACAAACATTTTCATCTTTCACAATTAATATTTTTTGTCTTGTGTTTTCTCTTGGGATTCAATCCAATGTTCTACTTTCGTGTTGAGTTTGCATTCAATAGAGATTTTATATGATAGAGATATAATGATTAGTTAGCATATTGTCAAATTAAAAAGATATTCTCATTATTTATATTTGTATGAATGTAGTTGTAAGTACGGGGAAACAGAATGACGGTACTTGTACCTTATAAAAACGTAATTTGTATACCATAAATCTCATCCACTCTGATCAAGTGGATAATATATGTTTGCTTATGATCCTAACAGTCCCAGTTCCTGTCCCCAGCCCATAGATTTTTATTTTTTATATTTTTTATTTAATGCTAATTGATATTAAAATATTAGTGATCATATTTTTTCTTCTTAATTTACACTTCTTGTAGGTACGTTTCAGAAAAATTCCGGAAACGGTTTATATGAACTTATGCGAAGCTTAGCAACGGAAATATTACGGTTATGAAGAAGTTCTCGAAACAGTTCTAAGCTCTTGGTACATACGTTTTTAGGTTTAAAATTAAATATTTTAGAAGCGTTTCAGAAATATTTTGTGCTATCCTGGGAAAAATATCAAAAATTCTCGTTGTACTCTTTCAATTAGAGAGAAAGTATAAACTGGTTGGAATTTTCAACTTAATTAGGTTCCCATCTTCACATGGAATAAATTTTTTAGTCTACCGATGGCACCTCTTTATGTATTATTTAATCATCGTTTGTACGACTATAATTTTTATAAGGTATCCGTGAGAATGGCATCATAAGGCTGCCCAAACATTGGACTATTACGTAAAATAATTGTTTAGTGATTACATAGTCTTGCTTTTTGACCAACTTCTTTAACTTATAATGGATTCTTAGGGACATTTGATTTGTACACGTATGATTTGCGAGATATGCGTCAACCAAGCTGATGTTAGGAATTCTAGGTTGTTATTAGTTAATAATTTTTACTTTGTCTTTAGTAGCATAGCATCTCCCAGCTGTCCCACGATTGCTTGTATTTTTTTTTTACATGACCATCACCGAGGGATGAGCATGGATGTAGTACGAAAATACTCCAAGACTTTATTTTAGATAGTTTTGCGGTTCAACTAAAAATTGAAAAGTATTTATTAATGTATGAATTAGGTTTTTAAATAAAGTATTAGAATACCCGTATTAACAAGTCCGTATTTGAATACTACGCGTATTTCATATGCATTGTTTCAAAATACAGTAGTTTGATGCATATCAAATCAATTATTTTATTTAAAATATTTTCATCGCAGGTATAAAACATCAGCTCCTGAGAGGTTTTCCTTACAATATACGGCTTGTTTAGCGTAAGGCATATTCGTTGATTTATTAATTAAGTCTTTAGAGAAAATTTTGTCTCGTACAGCTATACTTTTAGCAAACACACGTTTTCGCACTTATCCAGGCTACTAAAGTGCGGAGAAACAAATTTAAAGGAACACACGACTAGAATAGCACTTTAGCAAATTTGTGTTACAGTTCACAGGTCGCACACTAGAAGAAAAGCCTATTAACTGTATTTTTTTACTGCCTATGTTGAAAAAACATTTTAAAAAATTATGTTTTTGCTCTGTACTTAGCTACAACTTATATCGCAACACAGTGTTGAAAAATACACATTTTTCAATTCTATCCTAAAGAGTACTCTGACCTTAAATAATGTATCTATCTTTGTTTTTAAGTGATAAAATTCGTTGTATTTAGGTATTTTAATGGGTATCGTGCCCATCAATGCCTTAGTCTGAGAACAGACGACATTTTAATTAATTTGTCTTAAAAACTTTATAAATTTTTATAGAAGCTTGTAACATAGGTTGGAACTCGTATTAAAGCCCTTGTAAATATCTGCTGCATTGTGACTTGAAATCACTTCCTGACTTTTTTGGCGTTTATTATTATGTACCATGTGTCTGAAATTGATGTTATTTCATTAATAGAGGGCAGCGACTAAAGTAGGGCAAGGGTTCAGGCCTACACGAGATAACTCTACACAAGCACTCTACACCTTATAACACTATGTATATATAGTTATAGTGATATTAGGTGTAGAGTTGCCCTAAAGTAGAGATAAGTTATTTAACAATTATTGGACTTTCATTCAGTTATAATCAAACAAGTACAATAAAAGAAAAATTCATTACATCAAAAGTATATCATGTATCGACTGAATTTTTTACTTTGCAAATAATATTTTAAATTGAGAAATTTCGTATGTGCAATTTTTAAGTTAAGCAGTAGACCAGGGCCAATCCGGTTTGCAGCTTAAAAAATTCTTAGCAGTATGTAAGTGGTAGAAAAATTTAGTTGATGCAAATAAAAAAGGAAAAATAGTCCAGACTCAAAAAAATTTCTGGACGGGCGGTAGTATACACGTTTTAGTGGTTGATACTCGTTTTTTACGATTTGCGGTTGAACTATGCCTCCTGTCGAAAAAAGGTATCAAATAAAAATTTCAGATGTTAAAAACTCCATAACTTTTGTTATGTCTATTACTGCCCATAACCTCAAAATTATCGAGAAAAATGCCAAAAACCGTTTTCTCCGTATCTAATTTTTAACTATTGCAAAAAAAATTTAACAAGCCTGGTGCGCGGGAAGTAAACATTTTCAGCTGCTGCGCGGACGGCAATATTGACCCCAACAAGGAGATACGCCAAATCGTATACGCACCACTTTCGGAGGTCAAAAAATGCCCTACATTTTACATTAACCATTACGTTTATTCACATAAAATCTGGGACATTCCTTACCTCACTCACTACGTGCGTAATATACTATTTTTCCAATGAAAATCAGTAAAAATGCTCTATTTGGTATTTCAACCGTACCAAAATTTTTTCAAAGCAAGATATTCATTTTTCGATGTTTTATAAAGAAAATTAAAAAAAATGACTTTATTTTCAATCGAAACATTCGGTTAGCAAATTTTTGATGAATTACTTTTACCTGGCTAATTTTTTTCGTTGAAATCTCAGCTTCCATACATAATTAATACACCATATTGCTTATGTGGAAGAATATTGTTAAAAAAGCCAGAATCGAGAAAACTACTTTCCAAAAATCGATTTTTCAGTCCAAATCATAAATTCCTTTTTTTTCATTCTTAATATACACTAAAATTAAAAAAATGCGTTGCTCCTTATAAACTACTCCGTTGTACAAGTAATCTACATGTATTCAACTAGTCTCGGCTTTCGGATTCTAGAAAAAATTGTTCAAATCGAAATTAAATAGGTAAAAATTATAAAAACATTAATGCTGTGGATTGAGAAATTGGTTTTATCACTTATTGTTATTTGTTAGTATTTCCGAATCATCGTGGTAGTCTTTACATGATTATAGAATTAAAATTAGAAGTACAGTTATTTTATTAAAATCTTGGTTTCTTCGTGGTCACTTCTCCATATCCCGAATCAATCGAGCTTTCTATTTTTTTTCGCTTATTATTTTATTGTCACTATCTTGAAGCTCTTCTTGATTGTTTACTTTGGTATTATTATTTTTATCTGTTTTTATTTAACAGTGAGTACTATCTTCGTCCTCGATATCTTCCAGATCCAAATTTTGTCGTACGACGATTTTTCGGCATTATAATACTTATCAGAACCGTGACAAGTTGAGCGCAATCTCATGAATTTCAAGCCATGTTGGCGACACCTACATTTGTTATTATCGATTGATGTCTCGCAGCTGCAGCAGATAATGTTTAAAAGGTTTTCGGGAAATAATTCTTGGTCTGTAAATATAGGTAGGATGCCATTAAAGTCGTTTTTTTATCCCTAGTCTGTAGCTGTTAAATGATTACCAAGCCAACTTTGTATTTATAGTAAGCCCCATAACAAGGTTGCCTTGCTGCTCCGTCGGTTGAGGAAAATTTTTTATAATGAAGTAACGATTTAATACTAGCTATTCGGTAGTGTTTAAATTCTAAGTCGTGTAGAGAGTATATGTATTCTTACTTTTGTAAATAAAAGCTACTATTTTCAATCCACTTTTAGTAATCGTTTGTTTGTTTGCATTTGCAGTGTAAAAACTTTCGGCACAACAAACGATTGGGTACATTTTGATTAGCCAAAAATGTTTTTACAATCGTTTTGTTTTCTTTTTCAACAAGACAAGAAGTTGTATCGCAGCCAGAAGAACAATGGAAAAATGCAACAATATGTTTATGTGAATTGTATTTCAAATTATTAAAGGTACAATAAGTATCATTATTAATTCTGCACCAGATTTATGGAAATATATATTTAATTTATGTGAACTAAATTGATTCAAAAAAACTAAATGATCCATGTCTTGACCAACAACTACCACTGTTTTATCAGTTTTTAGCTAATTCAAAGTAATGTACTGATAATTATGGAATCGGCATCCTCTTCGGCTTGTTTACAGATAAAATCCTTAGTTTATAATTCTTGCAATAGTGTTTGTATTAATTTATTTTTGTTTTCCTCATTAGATACAAATTTTTCTTAAATAAACGAGATTTTTGTCTCAGTCTGAAAATCCAGCGCAGAAATTTTTACCGCGTGTGCTCTTCGTAATCTTTCACTATTTTTAGTGCTCATGGAACTTGTGGATGCTATTAACGTTGTTGCTGCCTTTTTTGCTGTTCTATCAGTTTGTGGATACCCATCGAATATTGTATAAATAATTTTTTCATAGTTTTTTGTACATATTGTAAATATTTTTGTGGTATATCATTAATCGTACTGTTCTTTAAAATCAGTGTAACATAATAAGAACTGTATGATGGATAAATAGTTTTCAAAACAGAGATAACTAAGCAGAAAGTACGAGACTCACTAGATACGTGCGAATGAGCCGAAGTGAAATGACCGTTGTGATTTCTACTGTAAAAGTAATACGGAAGATCTGCGTGGACCTTCGGTATTCGTGATCAAACACCACACTATTTCTCTTCTCACAAATTCTTATGCGAATAATAAATAGAACCCTTTTATTGATAAAAAGAACGTCCCTTCTTGGCCAAAATTGTTAAACATTTCCGTTGCAATGTATATATGTTTTTGATGATTTTAAAAGCCGATCATAGTTAAGTACAGTTCAAGAATTTGTACAACAGAGTATTGTATAAGGAGTAACGCATTTTTCGAATCTAAATGTTTATTAACAATAAAGAAACAGAAATGGCTTTCGCCATTTCAACGATATGTTTACATACAGGCAATATTAGGTATATAAAACAGAGTAAAAAACCCTCTTTGGGTTATTCGTCGACATATGTAATACAGCTATTTTGAATAAAGTAAGGTCCTGCCCAACACCGAGTAGTCAAAGTTGCTATGACTCTTAAAAAAATAGATTTTTCGAGAATATAGAAAAACAGACTGGCATCATATTGAGATTACTATGGTTTTCATGATTTTTTGGGTCACTCAGAACGGATTCGTTGTTAGTTTTGCCAAATTCACAAGTTCCAATTGCTCGTGACCAGCTTTGTGGTAGACAAATTTAAATTACTCCAAAATAGTTAATCACGTATGTCATCTTTATGATATTTTGGGTCGCTGACTATAAATTCGTGGTTGATTTTATCCAATTTGCAAGTCAAAATTCTACGAAATCAGCTTTGTGGTAGAAAAATTTAAAAAAATTTCTAAAATATTCGATCTGGTCTGTCATTTTCATTGTTTTTTAGGTCACTGATTATAGATAAAAATTTTAATTCGCCCAAACTTTTTTTTAACAACATTAATATTGTCAGTAAAATTTCTGTTATCGATGCGAACAAATATGTATACTATTGCAAAAGATGTAAAAAATTTAAGAGATTATCGTATCATAGGATTTAATTTGTCACAATTATAAAGGTTTAAAGTGATTTTTGCTGGGCTGTCATCAGGAGAGCATGTTGAGCCCAAAGAATTAAGAATTTATTGACTGAAAAAAGCTGATGACTTCGTTATTTTGGACAATTAGTATTAAATACCTTCTACAGTACATATATTACATAGTCATCAAATAATTAAGTATTTTGATCTCCCGTTTGATTTTTTTTTTCTTAAGAGGCTTAGAAGTGTCAAAACAAAGTTATCAAAGAGTAAAAAAAAAATTATTCGTGTATGTGCTCTCAGTAAAATAACTATTCATAAAATTATTTACAGAGCTTTTAACACTATAACACAACCAGGCTCGCAAACATAATCTATACGACCAGTCTTTTAATTACGTATAATTTATTTCTAGAATCGACATAAATGAAAATACATTTAAAATATAATTATCATTTTCTGATATATTATTCGCTCTCAGAAAATCTATAAGTACATAATACTATACAGTTTTTTCATCCGATGTGTAACAACTATTAAAGCATAAAGTTGGTGATAAAAGCTGTAAAGATCTATCTATAAAAAGCAGTAATCTAGAAGAATGGGATAAGGATCAAAAATGATAATACACAGAAAATGAAACACTTAATTAATAAATTAACTGACTACTATAGTAAATTTCAGCCGCTCATAAATACTGACTTATTGCGAGTAATCATTTTAATGCATTTTTTTGACATTACCTTGGAAAATACAAACAGTAACATCATTTTTTATTCAATAACTGCTTTTTTAGTCACTTACATGTGTAAGCATAGGTATTGATTGACGTAATATAAATATATAATATAAATATACTTCATTAAACTTTTGATGAATGATAACAATCTTCAAATATAATTAAGGATCATATAATCTTCAAAAATATCTTTCAACAGAAAAAAATTTGCAAATAATGAGACTAATGAGACAAAAAATAATATTCATATGAATATTCTTACTGTTCTAATGATATACTTCGTAACAGTTTAAATTTTGTAGAAAAAAATGTATTTTTTGGTTTATTGTTACTGTTAATGTCTGAATAGGATAACATTTTTTGAAAACACAACAGTTTAGTAACATTAAATTAGATTGGAGATGTGGGTTATCGTCCTGTTATTTGGCAAAACTGACTGTAGACTACTTGTTATTGTCCCAAGAACCATCAAAATGACATTCGTGATCACCCATTTTGGAAAAACTTAAATTTTTCCACCTTAAAGCTGGTCACGTGCAATTTGGCAAACAAATTTGGCTAATCCAACCACGTATTTGTAATCAGCAACCTAAAAAACCATATAAATGAAATAAGTGATCAAATATTTTGGAAATACCTCAATTGTTCTGCTACATAACTGGTCATGTGCAATTGGGGCTTGCGAATTTGGCAAAAAAAACCAATAATTCATAATCAGCGACCTACAAAACTGTGAAGAAGACATACGTGATCGAATATTTTAGAAACACTTTAATTTCTCTACCACAAAGCTGGTCACATGCAAATTGGACTTAATGTAGTTCTAGAGTAATCTATAGCGCATGCCATACTGCACTATAGCGTTGACATAGGTTATGCAGTCTGCATTATACAGCTGTCTTTTTTCTTCTCATGCAGCTGCATGAAAGTTATCAACTTGGACAAGCTCATACTAAAAGACTTTACCGCTAAGCCCTTTGAAACTTGACCCACGATTGATTTATAATATTAATTACATCATACTATTTTTTTAGAAATATTGCTAACAGCGTATGGAAGATATGAGCAGTTCTGTTTACAAATTGACCCCCGATCCGGCGCTTTCTTATATCACCTGTGTTTAAATTTCAACATTAAAACTTTAATATCTATAAAACTATACCACTGAGCCTCTTCAAATTTTGGCTCATAATAAATAACAGCACTCTTAAGCTATTTATAAAATTTTAGGATTTTCTAAACAACAGTGTTTTTAGTCGAGAACTACCTTAAGAACTTGGCAAAACTAACAACGAATTCATAATTAATGACCCAAAAACCATGAAAATCATTCTAATCCTACCTATGAATTTTGGTTGGCATCGATTTACTCGTTCTGTGATTGGTTATTTGAGTAGACTGAGTAATGTATGTGATTGGCTGCGGGGAGTTAAGAGCGGCAAATTTAAATATTAAATTTAAAAAATCAAAATTTAGCTAAATTTTAAGTTTTAAAATTTATTTTATGTTTCAAATTATTAATTCATAAATTTAGAATAATTATATGTTTTCCTAAAAATGAAAATTGATGTTCATCGATTTATTCGTTCTGTGATTTGTCTAGATCGGTCAAGGGCGCGTAAATTTGAAAATAAGATTTAAAAAACAGTAGTTTGAATTTTTGCGTTAAATAAAAATCGTATTGATGTATTTAATTTTTGTCTTACGAAATCGAGAAATTAGATATTTTCTATTAACTGTGAGGGGTTGGCGCGCGAAGCGCGCAGGGGCGGAGCCCTTGGTCTTAATATGATGCTTCATCGACTGTACGGTGTAGGGGAGGACCTTACTTTTCCAAAAAAAGTAGTATTACATTGATTAATAAATTAGACAAGGAATATTTTTTACTTTGTTTAATATGAGGTTTATTCCATTGTGATGTCAGTCCAAAATGGCGTGATGACTGGTTTTTTTTCTAATGGGCACGCTTTATGTTATTAATGTAGTGCGATTGCTCCAGATGTCCCGACTGACAAAAAAATTGTATTAAATTCTTCTTTCAGAAGCTATCAAATAGACTATAAGTATTTGGGATGTTTACTTTAAATTTGATAAAAGTAATGAACGAAGTTATGACGGGAAAAACAGTGAACTGAGAAACATTTTTTTTTATTCTTACAAAGGTCTAATAACACAAATTTTGAATTATGTTGGCAAGCAATGCCTGATAATGTAAAATAAATTTTAATTACAATAAAATAAGCCAAACGGATGGTTATAATCACTTAAACTACGTTACAATCTATAAGTGCGGTTATACTATGCCAATGTGTTGATATGTTCACAATATATCCACACATACTATGATGGTTATGACTGACACATCAAGATATATGTTCATAGGTTGTCACGCTGTCCCGGTATAACCGCACTTCTGCATTGTAATGTCATTAAAGACATTGTAACTACCTGTTCAGCTAATTCAGAGGTGATTAAAATTTTTTCTACATTATAAGTATTGATTGCTGTCTTATCTTAATATAATTATGATTCGAGCCTTGTGTAAGAAAAAAAAAAAAGATTTTTCCGTTTTTTTTTTGCCCGCGGTAAATTCGTTTTATATCAATTTATATTACCTATCAAGTAAACATGCATAATATTAATGGTCCATTCGATAGCTTATAAAAACAAGAATTTTTTACAAATTTCTATACCAAACAGGGAATCTCATCGAATTGCACAACTGTAATTGCACAAAGGTGTAATTTTGAAAAAAAGACCCAGTGATCGTGCCATCTTGGACTGACGTCATAAGTAATAATATCTTATACCTATCTTCAACATAGATCTGATGCAAGACCTTTGTCGGAAAAATAAATGTATTTCGGTCACTGGGGGCAATAGGGCGGTAAAGGGGCACAGGGGTCCATGGTGTGGCCAATAAAGAATCGAAGAAAAGTGTAAGGGTATGTGAGCATGCGGTGCGGGGTCTCACTATTTTCGAAAAGAAAAAAAATTCAGCTCAATTATACTTATTTTGCATAAAGTCTTATTCTGGGTATTAATGTGGAACATGTTTGGGAGGGAATGGGCTACTACTTACGGCTCACATTAATAAACTATATTATATAAAAAGATGCATGTGTTTACATACATGCATACGTACATACATAAGTAGATACATATATTCTTAAATAAATACATACAAAATACATACATACATATTCACAGATATAGGGAATTTCACGTGAAAAAAGACAGAAAAACAAATTTTTTTTCTCAAAACTCTGGCTACCGGAAATACTCTGTAAGAGAATTTTACTGCATTTTTTTATCTTTGACTTATATTTTTGCCGTCCATGATAGTCACAAATTTAGAACTTTTTCACCGAACGCAAACTTTTTAATTTCTTAGACATTGATGCAGATTAAAAAACTTTATAAAACTAGCGATTTTAGAGCATTTTGTCCGTAATATAGGATAAAAATATTAGAAAAGGTTTCAAGGTTAGATTAGCCTATTTCCAATTTAAACGTATGAAATATATTTTTCGAGGGGTATATAAGTTTCTCTTTATTTCTTTTTTATTTTAATCTTAGTTTAAAATATACACTTTTTAAAAAGTTTCATCTCGTAAGCGAAAGAAAATCTGTGCGTATGCTAGGAGGCGCTCCAGGTTAACAATCAGTTTTTGTGTTGTATCTCATTCCATAAAACAGAAAGCAAGTGAAAAGAAATTAAGAAACAAAGAGTTTTTAGATCCACCATTTAAACTTTTACAGATTTATACTGGAACCGTATTTAACAACCTTATATGTTTCAAAATACTTTTTTTACACTTTTTTTTGTCTTACGGAACAAGATATAACGGAAAAACTGTGTTTTTTACCTTCAGTTCCCCTTTGTGCCCACATAAATATTACATCCTCGTGCGGCCAGACTTGTTAGAAAGCGCATTGTTCAAACAAAGTTTTAGGGGAAAAATCCGTGTTACATCTATAATACTTGATTGTATATATTAGAAATGAAAGAAAGGGAGACACCTAACCTGAAAAATATTTCCTTTAATTTTATTGTTTTTACGTATTATGGTATGCTGAATTTAACGTAACCTTGCGATGAGCACCAGAAAATTGTCGTAATAGGTGCGTTCCTCCAAGGGAATTCCCTCAACGAGGTATTTTGTACATTTTAAAAATACATCACAACCTTCTACAAAACGTTACAAAGTTTTCAAAATATCATTTTCAAAATGTTATCTATTTCCAGATCAAAATAAGCGAATCTTTGAATTTAGAACTCATGTATATAAATATACATATAACAGATTTATCAATGATTAGCTTGTTATTTCACGCGCTCCAGGTAATATTTATATTACTTATCACTTTACTAGCAACCTGAATCTTATTTACGTTTTTTTGTGTTCATTACAGTGAACAAAAATATTTATTACGATTTCATCACGATGGTCAAGTGCTGTAATCCTTTGGTGAAAGACAACCACATCGTATACAAAGGTATTGTCAAATATCCACAAATCTTGCAAGATGCTTTTCCGATATAACCAAATGATGCGATGATTTCGCGTCTCCAATGTAAAATAGAATTATTTAAGATTTAGAAAGAACGCGAAAATCACAACGAAAATTACGTAAATGCAGATGTAGCCTTCTTGAAGCAAATAATTAAAAAATTTAAATCATCTGGTGATCAACGAGATAGGATACTACTACTGACACTTGCCTCGAGATTTTGGAATAAAAAAGACATCATGCATGAGTATGCGTGTACAGAGCGTGGAGCTTAAGCTACTCTTGAGCTTAGAGCGTGATTCAAAAGCTAAAATGATCCTGGGTACTCTTACGTTTCACGCTATTATTTTTACTAAAGAAGGTAGATTAATTTTGAAAACACATCTTCAATCTAGACGTTTCATATTTTTCCAAAATTAAGGCGAGAAAAACGAGGAAAAGATTTATCAATTAACATTATAACACGAGAAATAAAAAATTTTTGCGTTTTATAGTCTAATATTAAGAATCCTAACTAGTTTTATTCCATCGTAAAATAAGACTAATAATAAAATTTACTTATAAACTGCTTTCATTTACAATCTGTCAAAACTAATAATTATTGTTGTAATACAGCAGCCACAAAGATCGACTGTTGACACGTCACGGCGTCGTGACGCGCGACTAGCACGCATGGTATTCAAATATGGCTTTGCTTTGCATTTTATTATTCATAAAACACGAAAAAAACCTATCTCTTTACAATCTTTGTCGAAGTAACAAGTCCTAATCTTTCGATGTGCGTAGTAAAAAAAAATCAAAAATTTTAAGATCATATCGAAAACACATTTACGATCTTCATTTGCATTTTTCAGGGTTATATGAGGAAAAATCGTAAGAATAAATGATGCTATTTTAAATCTGAGGTCAAGACACTTCAGAATACATTAGGTTTTTTTTTGTTTTGTTTATGCCTTAAAGCCAAAACAGCACGGTCAAAGTATCAAAGTATCTTGTTTAGTACTGAAGCGGGCCGCTTGCGGTGGGGCAGTTGATTCGAATCTTCCCGTATGTATATGTATATATATATAGAGTGATAAAGAATAAATATTCTTCGCCCTCAACCTCCCTTGATCCTCCCTCATCCATTCTTAAATCACGGGTGAATTCGTTATACTTTTACATGTTTTGTAAAGTCGTCATTTGTTCGTGTCCCCCCTTACCTCCCCCCTCCCCTCCTCCGCACTCTAACATTCAATCGTTTTTCTCGTTATTTCACGTAAAAATTATTTTTCTCAATTTTTAAGGGCCCCGTCCGCCCCCCATACCGCCCCACAGTTGACAAAAAAGATTCTTTATTTTTTCATTTAAATAAGGTTACGTAAAAAATATTTCGAAATAGAACTTTTAAGATGTTAAAGGTGTGATTACAGGGCATAATAAAAAGTATAAGGAAGTCTTATATATGAAAACCTAACCTTAACATTTATGTTTATCTTTAATTTTGTCTTTTCTTAGTTATTTTTTTTTCTGAACAATGAGTGCGTATGGTCCAGCAGGGTCGCTACAAGCGTAATATCTTTGAATTTTTTAAATTTCATAATAATGGATTAACAATGGCGGAATAAAATTAAAAAACACATTTTTTAATTAAAATAAAATATTGTTCCGTAAGAAAAAGATTTCTGAATAAGACTTTTGTGATGTTATAGGTATGATATCAGTGTACAATAAAAAATTGTTAAAAACATTTAGATCTATATATAATACCTAACCTAAAAATGTATGTTTGTCTACATTTTTTTTTTTTTTTTAACTTTTGTTATCGTTCCTTGAATTATTAGTGTTTGTGGTCTGGGGAGGTCTTAACTAAAATATAATAATTGATACAGATCTGATAAATAAGAAATAACCATGAAATTTTTCATAAATCAAAAAGTTTATGAATTTTCTATTCTATTACAGTGTATTAAATTAAAAATTATACAGGACTTTTTTGTTCCAATTTTATTTTTTCAGGTTAGGTATTTATCTACGAGATATTTTGGTTTTCTGTTATTGCCTGTCATTATACGTGATACAACTCTAAAAGTTACATTAATAAATATTTTTTCTTATTTTATATATAAAAAAAGTACCGTCTTTTTCAAGGCCAGTCTGCAATTTTAAATTTACCATCATTATATTCAAAACCAATAATAAAGAAAAAAAAATTAGGACGAACATAAATTTATTGGTTAGATATTTATGTATTCAATTTTTTAATAATTTTGTGTATACCCTGTCACTATACCTATAACATCAAAAAGTTTTATTAAAAATTTTTTTTCACACGAAACAAACATTTATTTTGAATCAAAGAAGATAAGTTTTATAATTTTATCCCGCCATTTTTAATTCATTATTTTGAAATTTTAGAATTCAGCCATATTACGTTCATAGCCACCGTGCCAGACCATAAACACTAATATTTCGAAACATAAAATCAAATTTAAACAACAGAGATAAATGAGAGATAAACATAAGTATTTGGCTTATGTTTTCATTAATAAGACTTATTGATCCTTTCCCGTCATGCGTTGTTATCACACCTATAACATCAAAAAAGTTTAATTTAAAAAATTTTTTTTAACAAGACCCTATTTTATTTTTAAAAAAAATCACATCTGCCCACAATGTGCCCCCTTACCGCCCCTTAGTAGAACGAAAATCGCTTATAAAAAAAAAACTGCCTTTACTACATATCTTGACCGATTTTATTAACTTTTATTATAATCACTTGTCAGAGAACCGGCTTCACTAGTTAACTGCAAATTTTTTCGATTCGGGTCCGAAATAACCTCAAAAAAAATGATAAACTATAGTAAGCTGCGGGATGGTGTTTTTTTTCTTCAGCCAAAGATGTTTTTGTAATTTAAATTACAAATTATTCTAACAATCACTCTTTTAGCTGTAGTCAAACAGATAATTCAATAGTCACTAGGAACATAATCTAAAAAAATGAAAAACATGTTTTAAGTAATAACTTTTTTTTGGAAAGAATATGCTTTTGCTACAAATCTTAAACGATTTAAATAATTTTTTTTCAATACTCGTCTGTGAATAGTATTCACTTTTTTACTGCGACTTTTTTTATTTAGGCCCACCATAACCGCAAAAACAATAATAAACAATAGAAAATTGCGAACTCGTGCATTTTTCTGAAAAAAAATTGTTTTTAAATATTCTTATTTATAAAATTTTGTGTATAAACTAAGATTGAAATTTATAATCATTTTAAAATATTATAACTCTTTTGAATTGCATTTTTCGAAAAACCTGCAAGCACTTTTCCTTCTAAGAATAGCTTTCTTTACAAGAAAAGAAATCGTTAGACACAAATATTTATTTTTATTAGTTTTAACGATTGGGGGATAAACAGTAAAAACCGTATCATAACAACTTCAGTTATGGTACACGAATTTTCCTTGTTTCTAAAGGTACATAGAACAAGAAATAATTTTTTCAAGGGTGTGCCTTGCAAAACACTAATTTTTTTTCTGCTTAAGTACAAATTCGGATTGGATATCCTTGTATTCCAAGCTACGACATCTGCTGACCCGATGCACGTTTTAGTGAATGAAAAATGTAGCTATATGCTATATGACCTTAGCTCCAAGTAACCAGAGCACTATATGAATATAAGTAGTAAAAATCTTCGAGCATAATTTATCAAATATTTTAGTGTAATACATAATATTTTTTTTCCGAAAAAAAGACTCTTAAATCAAAATCATAATATATGAAGCAGATTCAATTCTTATGTAAGGTTACAGTAGCATGCTTCGTTCATTCTGACTGGAAAAAATTTTCTTGACAGTAGATATATATATACATATAGAGATATTAGTTGATTACAAACTATAAACATTATTGTTGATAGATGCTAGATTAATACGGCTTAAATTTTCAAAAATTACAAATCCTTCAGGTAATGACAAAATATTATCCACAAAACCGCGAAAACTTAGTTATATCTACTGGCTTACAAATATTTGATAAAAAAAACATAAGAATCAGGAAGTCAGATTTTTTTCCAAAAAAAGTAAAAATTCTACACATACACTTGATTTTTAAAGGTTATAGTCTTATTCACTATTATTTATCCTATTATACTGTAATACATATAATATTTGGTAGATTACTTTTTACTCCATACACTGACAAACATTGAAAAAAATTAATTTTATCGGCTTGGATTTGTAGTAAAAGCTGACTTTTTCCCCGAAATAGTCATTATTTAAAACATATTTTTCATTATTTTAGGTTATAGGACTATTTACTATTAATTATTGTTTTTAGATCTAGCTTCAATGATGATTGTTAGATTCTTTTTCAATTTAAACCATAAACAAATCTATTATCTGAAGGAATAAGCACGATTTTGCAATTGTCCATGGTAAATAATTTGTTTTTATGTTATGATGATCCTGAATGAAAGAAGTCGCAGTGATACAATAAAGCACATACGCTGACGAGGATTGACTAAAAAATTATTCATAGTATTTAGGATTTGTAGTTAAAGCTGATTCTTTCGCAAAAAAAGACCTAGCGTTATTTATGTTCTTCATGTTTGTAAGATTAAAGTAACATTTACTATTGATTATTCTGTTTGACTTATGCTCAAATAATGACTGTTAGTTTACATTTTAATTCAAATCATATCTTTTTGATGAAAAAAGCCCGATTTCGCAATTTTCTATAGATCATCCTCATTTTTTAAGTCGCAGTAGTACACTGATACCTATGCACTGACAAGTGTTTAAAAAAAAAAATTTTAAATCGGTCAAGATTTGTGGTGAAAGCGGATTCTTTCCCAAGAAAAGTCATAATTCTAACATATTTTTTATCCTCTTGGGTTACTAGGGGGCTCTGCTCCCTGCACACATCGTGCGCCAGCCCCACAACATTTCATGAGGAATAGCTATTTTCATGATTCCCAAAACAACATATATTGTGTAATAATCTTGCAACTGTAAGACATTACTTTTATTAATTCAAATGACTTTTTGATAAAAATTTTAACTTTTTTTAAAATTGACCCACTCTTGACCAGTCTTGACCAATCACACAACTAACAAAACGGCTGAAGTCACGTGACAATCGATTTTTTATCATACGGTGGTACGATTAACTATTACTTGATCGATTTGACATTAAGTGGAATAATGATTTTTAGATTACTTTTCAATTCAAACCATGATAACATCTTTTTGCTTAAGAAAAAAGCACAATTTTGCTATTTTTTATCGTAAGTTATTTAGTTTAAGGTTTCGTTCGACCCAAACGATAACCATTTGCAGTAAACCAGTAATGCCTGTTACCTTACAAGTATTTTTTAATTGAAAATTATCACAATCAGCTTAGATTTTTAGTAAAAGCCGTTTCTTTCCCCAAAAAAGTAATAACTTTAAACTTATTTTTTACTATTTCGGATTATGATACCATTATATAATAAAGAATCCCTTTGACTCTAGCTAGAATAATTACTGTTCGATTACTTTTCCTTTTGAGCAATCAAATTATCTTTATTTCAAGAAACTAGCCCGATCTGACCATTTTCTATAGTTTAATAATTTGTTCAAGGTATGTTGAACCTAGATGGTAAAAGTCGCAGTATTATAGTGAAGCCTATACACTGGGGACCATACAACAAAAATTATTTAAATTGTTTGAGATTTGTAGAGAAAGCAGATTCTTTTTAAGTATGAGTCATAACTTTAAAAATATATTTCATTTTTTAAGATTACGGTACTATTAACTATTGATAAATTCGTTTGACTACAGCAAGAATAATGATTGAAAGATAAATTATTAACTCAAAACATGAAAATTTCTTCTTTCTAGAGAAAAAGTACAATTCTGCAATTTTTTTAAAGTTTATTATTTTTTTTAAGGTTAGATTGGACACAGATCAAACCATCCACGGTGATTCTGTAATACCTCTACCCTGATAAGTATTTATACAATAAAAACTATCACAATCGCTTAAGATCTGTCATAGAAGCAGATTTTTTCCCTAAAAAAGTTATAACTTATAACATATTCCTTATTTTTTGGGTTATGATACCATTAAGTATTGATAAATCTGTTTGATTACAGCTATATAATGATTGTTGGATTACTATTCCATACAAACCATTAAAATATCTTTTTTTAAATATAACAGCACGATTTTGCAATTTTCCATGGTTTATCATTTTTTTAAAGTTATGTTAAACCCAATTAAAAAAAGGCACAATGATACAGTAAAGCTTATACACTGACAAGTATTTAAAAAAAAGTATTAAAATGGGTTAAGATTTTTAGTAGGAGTTTTTTTAAAACAAAGTCATAGCGATAAATATGTTCAGCATTATTTTGGGGTTATGGTTCTTGGCTCTGCCCCCTGCACGCTTTAAGCACCCAACCCCCAGCAATAAACTAAACACTAATATTTTTATGATTTCTAAAGCAAAATAAAATGATCAATTATCTTGTAACTGTGAGTAATCATTATTATTGATTCAAATGACTTTTAAAAAAAAAATCTTATTTTATTTTCCAATTGACCCGCTTCTGAACAGTCTTGACCAATCCCACAACCAATACAAAGGTGACAGGAAACTTTACATCTCACGATGATACCATTGACTATTACTTAATCTGCTTGACCACAGCTGGAGTAATTATTGTCGGATCACTTTTTGATTTAATCCATCAGACCATCCTTCTACTGAAGAAAAAACACGTTTTTTCAATTATCCTCAGCTCATCATTTTAATAAAAGTACTGCTGTACCCAAATAAATACATTAGCAGTGATCCAGATCTCCGTAGTCTGACGAGTATTTTCCAAATAAAATTTATCACAATCAGTTAAGATTTGTAGTAGAAGCAGAATCTTTTTCCAAAAAAGAGATAAATTTTATCATGATTCTCATTTTTTTGTGCTACAGTACCAATAACTATTAATTAATCTGCTTGACTACAGCTAAATAATGATTGTTACATAACTTTTTCTTCAAAACCATTAAAACGTCTTTTTTGAAGATAACAGCACGACTTTGCAATTTTCTATAGTTCATGATTTTGTTTGAGGTTGTATTGGACGCAAATCAAAACTTCTGCAGTAATTAAGTATTTTCTCTACCCTGGTGAGTATTTTTCAAATAAAAATTATAATAATTGGATAAAAATTGCAGTAGAAGCAGATTCTTTTCCCAACAAAGTAATTGCATCAAACCATTTTTTCATTTTTTTGGACTATGATACCATCGAGTTTTGATTAATCTGTTTTACTTCAGGTACAAAAATTATTGTTATATTATTTATAAATTCAAACAGTCAAAACATTTTTTTTCTAAAAGCCAGATATTGCAGCTTTTTTTAGTTTATTCTTTTTAAGTTATGTTAAACCTAAATACAAAAGTAGCAGTAATATAGTCAAGCTTATACACTGACAAGTGTTTAAAAAAAAAATTATTTACATCCATAGAAATTCGTCGTAAAAGATGATTCCTTCCAAAAAAAGTCATAAAAAAAGCACTTTTTTGCGATTTTCTATATATTATAACTTTTTTCTAAGTTTCGTTGGAATTTAATCCAAAAGTCGCTGTTTTAAAGCAAATTCTATACACTGCCAAGTATTCTACGAAGAAATTTTCTAAAATAGATAAGGATTTGTAGTTAAGCAGATTCTTTGCCCATATAAATCTTAACTTTAAACGTATTTCTTAATTTTTTAGGTTATGGTAATATTCTCTAATAAATTGTCGGCTTATATTCAGTTGCAATAATGATTATTAGATAACTTATTTATAAAACCATCAAAAAATCTGTTTTTAAAGATAACGTTGGGTACGATATGCGGGGCACATCGCACTGACTTACCCGGCTGACAACGCAGCTACTCAAGCGGAGAGCTTGAGTAGGAGAGAGCGGGGGTATATAGGGCCCAACGAGCTACAGTTGTGGCAGTTTGTATCGGGCTGATTCGGGGAGTAGACGTCGGATCTAACGATAGGAGCTCACGTGCGACTCTGCCTTCACGAGAATTGCTTAATAAATTATATTTAATAAAGAGTTCAGTTTGATTTCGCGAAGCACCTCATTGCCACCTAATCCCACGTTACAGAATTTGGTGCGAGGTGTGGGGTGGAAAGTATCGGATTTTTTTTGTTATTTTGTATTTGGCGTCGTTGCTGTCGGGGCTTACACGAACTCCGACGAGAAGCACACATAGTGCAGTGCCGCGAAAATCAAGCTTGAGTACCGGAACGGACCCAAACGGGATGAAATATAAGCAAGTAGCTGTTCACACGAACATCTGTCAACAACGATCTGGAAATCTACAAAGCAAAAGTTCAGAGCAACTTCAGGGAGAACCGCCAAGATAGTCGCGCTACATCAGACCAGGAGTGGTGCTTCTGCCCATCTACAGCGAAAAGGGGAGTATTAATCGGAAAAGGATGCAACTAAACATTATTATTCTGGGTTCGTCGATACTGATAGCAAGGTAAGTGATCATTTCATTAAAAATTTTGTTTTTGGTTGTTTTGGTTATTTTTGGTTATTTTTTTTCCTTTTTCTCTGACCCCGGGACAATTTAAATTAAGATCGACCAAACGAACGTAAAACGATGGAGGGATTATTTAGCAAACCCAGTGCAGACATAGAAAACGACCGAAAGTAAGAACTTGCACCCGTATTAGCTCGAGGATAGATCATTATTTTATCATCATTATTTACCCCCATTTCACCGCCGAAAGAAAATACAGCGTAAAATTTGAATAGGCCGAGTAAAAGATGAACGCCGCTCTTTTACCTTCTTTTCTTATCCGTTATCGTTCGTCTCGTTTGATTATTATCAAGCCGTTACACAGGTAATCAAATCCGGCCCCGTAACTTAGAGAATATATAAGCAATAAGTATAACCGGGGGATACGTCTTACGGGACACCAATATACAAAAAAAGAAAAATAATTCATCTTGGCGACGTCACTCACGAGTCTGCAAGCGATAGCGATGGCCCGAGTAATACGATAGTCAATACGTGCAGGCTAGGACCCGCGGTGGACAACAAAAGAAATACATAGCAGAGCAGATGTGAGAATTGGAGCTCGAACTGGATGGGTGTGAGAAACTTGACGCCCTGGACGAGAAAATTAAGGCGATAGTAAAGGGCTTGTTTTCGAAAATGAAGGCCACGCTAAGAAATGCAGAAAAAGTAAACACGTCGCGCGAGTCGGCTACGGAAATCATCTAAGAGTCACCACCGATAAGCAGAGAGCCCAGAAACGAATTTTCGGACAGACAAGAGAACAAAGAGCCTACAAATAATAAAGCGAGCACTCTCGGCAAACTAATCATCGGGGAAAACAACAATGGAACTGCAGAAATAAGGCATGCTGGGGGAACGAGAATGGCTGATTTTCACTACACCGTATAATAAAGATAGAGAGTTAAGAAACCTTGGAGCGCAAAACATACATAATCAACAGCTATGGAATAAAGTAAAGGAAATGAGCAATGAACTTGAGAGAGCGAAGGAGGCCGCATCTATGGCAGCAATACAACCACCAAGTCAAACTCGTATAGATTGGGCCGATTTTAATACGAACAGAGATGGACAATGGGGTGACATACCCCTCAATGAAGTCACATATATGGTAAACATGCACCCAACACGCAACGACGACTATAGACGCAGACAGCAGAGCTCGCAGCAAAATATTTTGTCCATGCTTAGCTATATGACAAACAATATCCCGTTCTTTGACGGGAACTCAATCAACCTACCGCTGTTCGAGATAATGGTGCGAATGGTCGCGCGGGCAGTAGGGCGAGAAAACGAATTATTTTTTTGGCACCCTCGCGAATAGGCTTGGAGGTATAGCAGAAGAACATTTTGCGCCGAGAATCATACAGTTTGGAATAGTTGAGGATTTATTAGATAGCTATAAAACAGATACGGTAATACTAATAACGTCGTGACTCGCCTATAACAAAGTTAAAAATGATAATGCTACAAGACAGTGAATCTGTAGAAGACTGCGGCGGACGAGTACAACAATTGTACAATAGACTAATGATGTTGTACGCTTCAAGACCGTGCTTCTTTCCCATTCAAAATCAGATGCTAAACAAAGCCTAGAATCAGAGGCAGTGAAGCAATTTATATACGGATTACTTCCAACTTGTAGCTGGAGAATAGCGCGCCCTAATCCAAGAACATTAGGGGAAGCGAACTTAGAGGCACAGAAAATCTAATGTGACCTCAGCCTACGTCACGCCATATCAGTTTACACGGATGCACCCCGGGCTACAATAGAAATCAGAAAGAGCCCTTAAGACACTTGGCTGGAAATGAGGTCAACGTAAATAGCGCAGCTACCAGGTTACGATCTATGACGGCTGCCGACAGAAAATATTGTATGCATTGTAAGGAGAATGGACATATAATCGAAGGATGTCCGAAATTAATTGCTGTTATGAACGAGAGAAGACCGACAAAAAAACAACGGGAGAGAAAACAGAAATTGCAACTACTGCCAAAAACTGGGACACCACGCGAGAGACTGCCATTCTCGCAGACAAGATGGGGAGAATCTATTCAGGCAGCAAAACAGCAGGTTAAACAAGCGAACAAATCATGGATGGAACGGCCGTAATAACTATAGAAATAAGAATGGCAGAAACTACTCTAACAATAATTATGACGGTAATAATGATAATAGGAACAATAATTGTTACTATAACAAAAACCCGAGCTTAAATTAATATGGAAATAATTATTGTTGGGACAATAATTATAATAAAGGTAATAATGATAGATATGATGCAAGTGGGGGCTACCATAATGGAAACGGGGAGCGAAGTGCTTACAACAATACAGATAACACAGCGAAAAATAACCATTTGAATGAAGGAGACAATTGACCAGACAGCTCGGTAGCAGAGCATTTAAACTCACAAGATGCTCGGCATGTTCCCCTAATGCCTAGCACAAACTAGGTGAAGAGAGCGCAGAAGATGTGGCCAAAGAGAGAGAGACTGCGAGAGAAAGCTTGCGAGAGAAGCAAAAGGAGCACAAGGAAGGTAAGAAAGGGGGAAAAGGGGAAATACAATATAGTAGTAACGCAGAAGCTCTCGAAGCTCAGAAAAAGGCAGGGACGGAATATGTAGAGGGAGGCACGTCCGTCAGACAGCAGGGAAGGCACAAGAAAAGGGGCGGAAGATTTCGCAATATGTTAAGACAAAAAAGAAACCGGACTCACATGTAGAAAATAATAACCCCAAGTTTGCAGTAGATAAGAAAAAGATAGGACAGCTCCCTAAAGTAACTATCGAAGTGGCAATGATAGCGCACATACCACCATTGGTAAAATTAGGGAGCCCACGGCTAAGGAGGAACAAAGCAATATTTTACGCGGATTTGGGCGCAGAGATTTTGATTATCAAAGAAGATAGCCTTAATACTGACATACTGATAGACGGTAGGTATCAAGTAGCAATTTTTGGTGTTACTCATGGTGCACGTAAGACACTGCGTATGGTCCAAGCCCGGCTGCACAGATTGAAGTGCAGACTGCACGTTGTTCCCCACGACTTTCCAATTAACGTGGAAGGAATCGTAGGGTGGGACACCATTAAAAGGTATAATGGTGAGATAAGCATCGTTGACAGTGCGATTGTATTGGACAATATAAGGATACCTATGCTAGAGCCAAAATGTTTTAGGATACCTGCAAAATCGAAACAAATAATTTATGCGCGAATAAAAAACAATCTTCGTGAACCAGAATTTGGCTGAGTACCACTTCAAAAAATGGGAGAAGGAGTACTATTTAAGAATTTTATAGCCGAGAAAAAGGATGGTAGAGTATTTGGGCAATGCATTAATACAAGTGATAAAGTAATAAATGTGCCCTTGCCGAAAGTGGAGCTGTTTGAATACGAAGAAATCAAGCAAGAGAAACTGGAAGACGTTAATTGGGACGACGCTTAATGCTTGGGGGGAAACAGTCATACAATTATTCCGTGGAGAACCAATAGACGATACAGACAAGAGAGACCAAAAGGAACGCGACAAACTCTCGGAAAAACACAACAGAGTGGAAAAAATTATGTAACTTATAGACACAACGGGTTGAAATCAAGAATAAGAAGAGACGTAAGGACACCCATTACAATAAATTCGTGCGTTTTCGGCCTCGACGAAGAACCGCTCAAAGCGACGCATCTTGTAAAACACTGAATAAAGACATCAACAGATAAACCGATCGTTGCAAAGAGGTATAGATACCCACCGACAATCAGAGACCAAATGAAGGTAGAATTTAAAAAAAATGCTACAGCAGGGGATAATTGAACTTTCCATCTTCTCATACACCTCAAACACTTGGATTGTAGCGAAACAACCGGGACCGAATAATGAGACGAGATTAAGGGTCGTCACAGATTTTCGACTGCCTAATAAAGTCATGGTAGGATCATGCTATCCATTACCATTTCAGAGCGGCATTTTAAAAAATCTCGCGTCTGCACGTTAAATTACAGTAGTTGATCTTAAGTCGGGATTCTTACAGATCAAAGTGCATGAGGACGACGTGCACAAAACGGCATTTTGGGGCCGCAATGGGCATTTTCAGTACACAAGAATGCCCATGGGGTGCAAAGACTCGCCGAATACGTTTCTAAGGGTATTTGCACTAGAACTCGCAGGTTTGTAAGGCCATGAGATCAATGTTTATCTCGACGACATGATGGTTTTTGCAACTGATCTCGAAGAGCGGAGAGACGAACATTTTACGAAATTATTGAAAAGATTAGCTGACGCAAACTCGATAATTAAACCCAAAAAGTAACAATTTTTGAAGAAGGAAGCGAAAGTGCTAGGCCATATCGTCAGCAGCGGACAGATAAAAACTGACCTTAAAAAATTTGAGGCAGCCAAAAAATATCCACGTCCGATGAGCGCAAAAAAGGTAAAATAATTTTTGGGATTTGTAGGGTATTATAGAAAATCCGTAAAAGGCTATGCAAAGATCGCCCAACCGGTATCTAAACTCTTAAAAAAAGGAACGGACTTTAAATAAAATGACCGCGAAGAAGAAGAAATAAAAACTCTTGTCGATGCACTGTGTAGCGAACCAGTACTCATCGCTCCCGATGTACAAAAACCCTTTATCGTCACGACAGACGCATCAGATTACGCGATCTAAGCGATACTTAGTCAGGGAGGAATCGACAAAGATAGTTCGTGTGAGTATGCACCACGCTGCCTTAAAGGAAGCGAACTTTGTTACGTGACATACAACGAGGAATTATTGGCAATTATATTTGCAAAAGAGCGATTTAGACCATATGTATACGGACACAAATGTACGGTGTTCACAGATCCCGAGCCGCTTAAGAACTTTCACTCGTCGAAAATACCAGACATTCGTTTTAACAGGCTGAAGGCGTAACTTAGAGGATATAAATTCGAAGTTATACACCGCCCAGGCATAAAAAATAGACCACCTGACGCATTATCGCGGAACCTAGTGTTATAAGAGGAATAGGCGAATCCAGCGCTATCAAGACAAGAATTATACGAACTAACTGATCAAGAAGAAAAAGAAGGAGAAGGCGATAGTGGCTAAAGAGAATACAAGGAAATACAAAGAAAGTAAAAATAAAATGCGCAGGTTCAGGTACATTGGACGATAAAGTGGATAGCAAAGAAGTGAGAACAAAGGCTGACGAGGGAAACGATACGTATAAAAATAAAAACACAGATAGAGAAGCAGACTTGAAATCAGAAGAATCAGATAAGGAAAAAATTAAAAGAATAAAGAAAAAGCTACATGATAGGGGTGATATTAGAGAAAGGGCTGCTTGACCAATCACTCCTATAGGGGATGATCCTATACCCCAAGGAAAGACAGACGGAAAGTTAGGCTTTATTGTACAGAAATCAGAATTTGGAAAGAGGGTAAAAATGACAACTACACCAACAGCTGGAGGAAAAAAGGCAAAAGTTACGTAAGAGACAGCTAGATACATTAAATAGACAGAAGCCAAATTTTTCAATCACGTTGCCTGTAACGAGTCCGTCGAAAGAAATAATAATACCTAATTGGGACACGTCAAAAATATCAAATAAGGCAACAACGCAGAACGCAAGAGAAGACGATCACGAATCAGCTGAACCAACAGAAGGCACGGAAACAGACTTGGCTCTAACAGTAAGCGCGGTACCAAACAAACCACCCGACATACACGATCTATTGGAGGAAAAATCAGACGAACAGCGGGGGCAAGTCATGATCAATATAAAAAATCAAGATGTAGAGGAAAGGCTGGGAATACGGATTGACGTATGGGAGCCCAACAAAAGTATATCTAAAGAGAAAGCTCCACGAGATAGGGAGGGCTCACTTTCACATAAAGTAAATAAGCAAGACCAGTCTAAGGAACAAGGGGATCGAACGACAGAAGGGCCTTACTTACCATTAAAGATAAGTGCGCTTCCAGACAAGTATCTGGACTATCTTAACGACAATACACGAAGAAAAGCGGGTGAATGCAGTCAGCCTCGTAAAATACTTTCTTAAGTGCCAGCACTGCCACGACCCGCCGGGAAACTGCCTATTTCACAGATTAATATTTTTATTTATTCTTGACCTCTTGACAGACGAGCTGGGAACAATATTATGAAACTCATAGTACCTGAAAATATGTAGAGAGCCAGAGAAGACGAAAGTATACTAATGTCGCGTACAGAGTACGGAAACGGGGAATGTATATTTATATATATATATATATCTTTGTTGTCATTTTTTAAAGCTACATTATAATACTTAAGTTTGTATTGAATCCCTCCAAGACATATATTTTCTCCCGTAAGCAAGTGACAAAAACCTATATAGTTATGGAGTAAATAAATATCATATAGTAGCAAGTTAAAAAATCTGAAAAACGTGAGATGTTTCTCTAAAACCGAGATGTGCAGATTGAACGAGACTTCCTGGTAGACATTTTAATTGAAAAAAAGTATTAATTTTGCATTTTTGCCTTTTAAAATCGTTACTTGGCAAGTTAAATATATAAAATATAAATAGTCTTAACAATTGTATGTGCATCATTTTGAACTTTCTAATATATATCAATAAAAGCAACAATATCTTTTTTTATGTACGGTTGCAGAAAATACAGAAAAATATTCAGAAAAAACTAAATCACAATTTTTTAGGTTTTCGGTCAAATGTCAAATAATATGAGCTTGAAACATCATATGAGAATAAGTTTGAAAGTTATAATTAACTATGCGAGAATTTATAGAACCGTTTTATTGTGATATACGTACACGTGAGAGTAAATAGATAATTGACAAGTCCTGTATAACAATTAGGGTATTTAAAACTACTGGTTTCAGATGTTCTTGGAAAATTTGAAAGATTTCTGGAAGTCTGTCATTAAAGCATGACTTTTTAATTTTTTTTAAATCTTTTGAACAATCTCACATTTTATTACGTAGGAAAGAAAAACAAAATCATAAAACCTAACTTTTCCTTTATTTGTAGATATAAAGTAGATAAATACAGCGACTGCCCTAAAACATTAAAGTTAAATAGGAACAATTTTAAGATAAGATCAATAAATATAATACAAAATTCTTTTTTAAATTACGAAGAATCCCCCTGGAGTCAAGCTTTAGTTATATTTCTTTTTAAATTAAGAATCAGCTTAAAGATTTATCTAGCGTCTGAATATTTTTAATGACTATAAACAACATAAAGGCAGTGTTTTAAGGGTAGAAAACTAATGTCAACAGAGAATTTATACACAATGTTCTTATTATATATTGTGATTAAAACCTTAAAATAATTTTTTTTTCCCTATAAACGAAGACTCATTTTTCCTTCTTCACAAAAATGATTTATAAAAATTTTATTACCAACATTAACAAATAATATTCACACTTTTAAAGTTTTATTACCTGTAAATAAAGATTAAATTTAAGTATTTATTATTTTTTTTGCTGTACAGTTATAAACAAGTTTAGTCTGTTTCCAGCATTTTTGAAAGATTCAATTTCCCATTTTGGCCCAAAACCTCAAAAATTGTGATTTAGTTTTTTCTGAATATTTTTCTGTATTTTCTGCACCTGTAGATGAAAAAAAATATTGTAGCTTTTATTGATATATATTAGGAAGTTTAAAATGTCGCACATACAATTGTTAAGACTATTTATATTTTCTATATTTAACTTGCCAAGTAACGATTTGAAAAGGCAATAACACAAAATAAGTATTTTTTTCCAATTAAAATATCTACTAGAAAATCCAGTTTACTCTCTACCTCTAGGTTGTATAGAGATATTTTACGTTTTTAAGATTTCTTGCCTTTTTACTATATGATGTTTATTTACTACATAACTATATAGGTTCTGGTCACCTGCTTACGTGAGAAAAATACATGTTTTGAAAGGATTCAATACAAACTTAAGTATTATAATGTAGCTTTGTAAAATGACACGTGATATTTACAGAAAACTTATGATTAGATCGTCAATATGTACATAATTTGTCATTGAATTATAATCGTATAATCAATTTTACATACAATTTTTGGTGTTGCATTTACAATGTTATAAAGGTTGGTATTGTTCTTATTATAATATTCAGGTACAGTATAAACCTTAGAGTATTTTAAAAGACTAAATACAGATAACAGTTCTTACATGCTTACATCATTTGTACATTTTATATTATTTAAATATTAAGTCGTGATTTTCGATGATGGAAGTTGGTGAATCAAAATTATTTTTTAATAATTATAATTACGAATGAACAACAAAGTCTCTATGTTTTTTAAAGACCTTTCAAAAGATTTGCAGCATACATTTATGCAATATTG
Organism: Copidosoma aretas; assembly: GCA_030522625.1. NCBI lineage: Eukaryota > Metazoa > Arthropoda > Insecta > Hymenoptera > Encyrtidae > Copidosoma > Copidosoma aretas. The sequence continues at coordinate 31,110 of JAPYYV010000564.1, forward strand.
CTATTTTAATAAAATACTTATTATTTAACGGATAAAAGACCCTTTTACTATTAATAAATCTATTAAGATCCAAATTTTATTTGAAAACTAGATCGGTTATTAAAAATTTTGGCTTTTTTAAATATTTGAGACTCCTTTAATTTTACTCTTATCTCTTCATAATACACAAAATCTTCAGTACTTTTCCTACAATTCAATTGAAATATAGTGTTATCTTTTGCTGGATCGGTATCCTCACTATCAAATCTGTAATTAGAAAAATTCAAAGTGAAATAAGATGTTATAACATCTATTCTAAAAAAAAAGTTATTTTGATTTCGTAAAAATCTTTCACCTCAACTTCCATGATTTGTTGAGAAGGCAATATGGAATTACTTTAAAGGTAGTTATTATGCACAAATCGTAATTTGTTTTGCAAATTGTTTGCTACCTACCCTTCCGTTTAATGTGTTTTTTTTCATTATTACATGGCTGCTTCCGTTTGTTAAATTTCTGCCTTTCAGAGATATAGTTTAAAGATATGACAGGATCCGATAAACACCCAGCTCTAATAAAAACGTCAAGGATTCCATTTTTTCTACTGGTTTAGCGGGCATGAGCAGTCCAGTTCTTCCTGAAAAATTTGTGGCAGGATTCCCCCGTATCTTTTGCAAAATGAGCCATGGGCGAAGGAAATTTTATGTCATGTTGTATAATGTCAAATTACCTGTACAAATAGGATAATAGTGTACTTTAAAAGAAATTAGTGACATTAAACTACAGATTCCATTATTTTCGCTGAAAATAGCAAAAAATTTGAGTTATTTGTAGGTTAGGTCACATTTTTTCTAATTTTTCTCTAAATTCAATATTTTATCATGAAGTGAATCAGAAACAATCATCATTTAACTATTTTTTAGACAAAAGTGAGATCTTATTTACAAAAAATTACACTTATTTTAGCGTTTTTTGATAATTTTATCCGTCATTCTGGATCGTCCATCATGAAAAATAGAAAAAATATAATCAAACTCCACGTTTCTGGGATTAAAAAAGTCTTTATCTCATTTCTTTGTCAATATTACTTAAATTCGATGTAAATTTGGATTTTGAGGTTATGTTTTGACCAGCATTCTTTCTTAGAATTTAAGTACAAACTTATTTGAAACATATGTCACTCAAAAAACTTATTATGATATCTCAGAAAAAAGAAAGAGAAATTTCACCACTACGTGTGCTTGTTGATACAAAAATGCGGAAACTCTATAAATTTTAAGGTTAGGTTATGCTCTTTGGAGTTCAGTGATAGTTTTTCTATATTCGGAATTTAATTACCTACAAAAAAAAATTTTATTCTCTACTATTTGTCTATCTGGAGATAATTGATTTCTAACAAAGTCACCTCCGTTTTCATTGATTCGGAACATAGACGGGTGCTTGTCGATCCGTAGGGCACACGCACATATCGATATAATCCCCTACCGGGCACAGCAAACGCTGTAAATTCTCAGCTACCCTCATCCAAGAGGATTTGATGGTAGGATTCGCTGAGATCGATTTCCGATATGGACCCTGCACAGCGTGATTTTTTTCAAACATTATCCATGAGTCGCATGGGATAAGCGTTTTTTCGTCTATTTTCGTTTAACTTTTGATAATATACACAAATAGAAAATTTCCCATTTGACTTCGGCTGGAGTTTTCTTTCAACAAGCGATCTATTTTATCGTACGCTATCTGTAGGACTTTGGGTTCATACCATCAGGGACGTTGTTCAATAGGGGAGTGGCTTTGGACATCGATACTGTGTTCAGCCACAGTAGTACCGAGCTTTTCTCGGCACACAGTGGTTCCAAACTGGAAAAAAATGTTCAAAACTGGCTACAGCCCTCAATTCTTCACCGATTTCCAATTTTTTTTTTTTACATAATCCAGAGATAATTTACAACGATCGCTCTTTGCCTGTTTTTCGATATCTTTTTCTAAAAATTAGTGACATAACCTAAAACGTTCCAAAACTCATATTTTGTGCTTTTAACGCGATGATTCTTCGATTTAGAAAATTTTAAATATTCTAAATGATAATAATAATGCCTAAAAAGGATGAGATAAGTCATTTATGTGACAAAACAGTTTTTTTTAATTTATAGGTTATGTTACTCGAAAAAACTAGAAATATTCGTAATAATAACGACTCAAGATGATTTTGTTCGTTTAAAACAAAATAAACACTTTTGTTGGCACTTAGTTGTATTGGTTTTCCTTCATTTTTTTCATTATTATTCTATTCTGCGATTTGTAACATAACCTTAAACGTTGAAAATCAAATATCGTGCTACTAATACGACCATTTATTAAATTAAATATTAAAAATATATTATTAGTAATATTAATAGTTATATGAATAGTAAGTGTGAAGCACTTGCGTGTAAAAAGGATTCTTACATCTTAGGTTATGTTACTTGAACAAAACTGAAATTTTTAATATTAGTGACTTATGACTTAGTTCGGTTCAGAAAATCAGAAAAAAAACTGACACTATTTTTGTTATTTGACAATCATAACTATTTATTTATTTTTAATAATTCTATTTTCTAACCTCAAATTGCGAAATATCAGATATCAGGCTAACAAAACTGCTTTATTTTAATCGATTAATTTAGAAGAAGTTCGGAAACATCAATAGTGACCAGAGCAGATAGTGTTGAAAAAATCTATGCATAGATTGTGATTTTAGCATGCTTTTTAGGTTGTAAATCTTAAAGAAACTGGGACTTATAATATTATCGTCGACACTATATTATTCTGAAGACTAGAAACAAAGCAGACTGTCTTTTCAGTAATTAAGGATTATTTTTTTGCAAGTTATTGATTTTTTCACTTCAAGAATAGTAATCTAACCTTATACGGTGAAAACAAATATCATGTCCCAATAAAACGATTGACAAAATCATCTTAAGTCGTTATTATTACGAATATTTCTAGTTTTTTCGAGTAACATAACCTATAAAATATAAAAACATTGTTTTGACACATAAATAACTCGTTTTATCCTTTTTAGTCATTATTATTACTATTTAGAATATTTAAAATTTTTTAAATCGAAGAATCATCGCGTTAAAAGCACAAAATATGAGTTTTTGAACGTTTTAGGTTATGTCACTAATTTTTAGAAAAGGATATCGAAAAACAGGCTAAGAGCGATTGTTGTAAATTATCTCTTGATTATGTAAAAAAAAAAATTGGAAATCGGTGAAGAATTGAAGGCTGTAGCCGGTTTTGAACATTTTTTTCCAGTTTGGAACCACTGTGCGGCGGGGAACAATCAGTTCGTCGAGGATTTACGTCAATTTTTGCTACTCGCAAGTGGTCATCGCTATCGATTCTCCCGTAGCAACCACTATTGCTGAGCGGATCTGATCACTCTCCTTACACTCTAACTCTTGCAAGGGACTCGCGGAAGTACTCCATAAACCCTTACCGTAGTCTACGACAACTTGAAAATTAAAAAAAAAACTAGTTCCAAAAATAGCTTTGCACTCCAATTCGTCCACTAATTCCAACGTTAACAGCTTGGTAGTATTTTTGATTCTTAGCGAAACACTTCTAATGCCCTAAGCTGCTGCTAGCATTTCTCCGTTTGCAACAGAAATCGTAGTACGACAGGGTTGGAAATTCTTCAATCGCTTAATAATTTCCTTTCTCAGATAACAGTGTACTGTGCCACCATTCACGAGAGCTTGCACTCTAATACGTGCGACATCCAGCGGTTAGTAGTGATGTGGATCTTCTGCAAATGCCAACATCTCTATCACCTTTTCAGTTCCAATCTTCCCCACTTAAGTCCTTGACCCGTGGAGGACATTCTATTTGTAGACGGTAGGAATTTCGGCTCCGGCCGCTCCTCCCGTCCATCGCTTCGTAAGTGGGTGCATTTGCCAACGTCCCCACTTCCTAGGCCCTTTCTGAACGCACAATTGAAAGTGAAACTGATTCTTATTATCGTATCGCCTGTCCAGTGTACCATAACAGTGGTAGTACTTAACCAATAACTTGAGAGGGCCGTCAGAGTTACTCGCAAAAATTCTCCTAGCCAACATACCGGTCAACTACTACACTTTTTCACATCACCTAGTTTTCCTACCAGCCATGTCAAAACTACCAGTTATGCAAGGCTTATCGCTGAATAAATTCTAAAAAATTACATCTGAGTTATTTGGAGTCACATCTGGCTTTAGTGAGGTGGCAGCGACTCCTACTGCCCCCCTTCTTTGCCGTTTCCCGATCTCTCCGTGCCACGCTTGGGGCACTTGTAGCGTCTGGCCCCTATCTTGCCGCACTTAGTACAGTACTCACGGTAGGGGCAATCATTACGCCAGTGTCCGACATTACGACAAATGAAGTACGAACGGTCCCTGGTTTCCGTAGTGTTATCCTTCACGGAGAGAAAAAATCTGAGAGAATGACTAAAAAGAAAGTCATTTATCCAAAAAAAAGTACAGCTATTTCAACTTTGTACTTAACAAGGCATTGTAACAGGAAAAAAAGGAGAAAGTCCAATTTTTTATAGCTAAATTTACTACCAAAGTTAGAAAGTCAGTTTTTCTATATAAAATTAGTAAATATTCCTTTTTTTGGAACTTAAAATAACAATAATACTTTTGTCGACTGTAAAAGATACAGTAATAAAAATATTTTAATCGGTCTTACAGTCAAATTAATGAATAAATATAAATAAATATAAGAATTAATGAAAAGGGCAATCAGATTGCCCTTGTTTAA
>JAPYYV010000565.1:0-30755 GCA_030522625.1 Copidosoma aretas
AACCAAGTGGTTCTCATATTTAGTAAATTTTTAGTGACAGAACTCATGTTAAATTCAAATCGAGAGCAAAAAAGTTGATGCCAAATAATTTTAACCTAACATAATATAAGAAAAAACAATTGAAAGTTACACATTGTTAGGAATAATGAAATGATTATAAAAAATTAGTCTCAAAACAATTTAACCGAATAACCAAATAGGCATTAACAAAATAACCTGTTGGAAAAGAAGTAAACGAATAGAAGATTAGTCATAATTATCATCAATTATTAAATTAATAGACGAAGAGTAGAATAACCAAAACTAATCTAAATGAACGAAATAACTAGGGGAATAAGTATAAAAATCGAAAAGTAATAATTATTATATTGAATTTAATCATTTTTAAATAACGGGCGGAACAACAAACCTTAATAAATTTTAACATGAAAACAAAGGACAAAATAATCAAATAAAAAATAGATAATTATGATGAAATTTAAATAAATAAATAGATGACAGCTGAAAAATTAAACATAAGTGACATTAACCTAATAACCTATTGTATGGAGAACTTATTTATGCATAAAAAATTCAATCTCTCACTATTGGAGAAAATTCATTAAACGGTCCGAATTATCTTTTGCTTTTCTAAAACTTAAAAAATTATTAAATGTCGGGGGGTTAGTGCGTGAAGCGCGCAGGAGAGCGAAGCCCCACTAGTGTATATATATATATATATATATATATATATATATGTATATTTTTAATCTCTATTTTATTCACTTTATTAGTGTGTTTGCCGGACATATATCTTGGCCGATATGATATGCTCTTGTCTTTTAGTGCTCTGGCGATAAATACAGTTTATCTTTAATCGAATGTATTAAAGATCGAAAATAAAACTCGTTGACGTACGCTACATATATATGTACATGTATAATGTATATGTATGTATTTATATCTATATTTATATTTATTCTTTCTACTCTTTTTCTGGCCGTATATTTAATCGAGGTCTATAATAGAAGGTGTTCGAACACGGACGTGTTCTATGGCTCGTGGTGGACTTCCTTGATCTGCATGGTTAGCCAGAGGTGGGTTTCGTCGTTAGTGTTACGACAGCCGTTTGTACTTGTTTAAGGTTTCGTGGCTTTCAAACTATGCGCCACTCTTTATCTTCGGCTGAAAGTTCTTCTGGAGTTTTCTCTGCGTAAATGGTCATCCAATGATTCTAGAGTATTGCCAGAGTTGCCCCCTCCTATTCTTAGCTTTTAATTCTCCTTTGATTTCGCTAAGTGAAAGAAGTTTTTCAATTGAGGTTTTAGGAATAGTTTGGCATCTTTTAGAGGACACTTTTGGTTTTCAAGAAAATGACTCCCAATTTTGCGGTGCATGGACTAAACGGCCAGTACTCTCTCACATAGCACGATTGTACGATCCACTTGGATAGTTGGCTCCCGTCATAATTTGTGCAAAGGTTATCATGCAATCCTTATGGCTTGTAAAATTAGATTGGGATACCAAGATTCCGACTGATGTACGGCAAAATTAGCTTAGTTGGTTATATCGAATATAGGAATTGAATCATGTCAGAATATCACGTTGAAACTTCTTCTTTCCTAGAGCTCGGTTAATAGAATGGCATGGTTATGCTGACGCTTCGAAAGCGGCCTATGGCGCCGTGTTGTATTTACGAATTGTAGAGGAAAATAAGGTTTATGTCACCCTTCAGTTGGCTAAGACAAAGGCAGCACCCATCAAAACTCTTAGCATCCCGAGACTTAAACTCTGTGCTGCTCATCTACTAGCTAAGTTAGTTAACCATCAGAGCCAGTTTCAACCCCATAGAGTTGATTCTATTCATTTATGGTCGGATTCATAAGATGTCTTATATTGGCTAAGTTAACTACTCTCCCGTTGGCCTACTTTTGTAGATAATCATTGCAGTGATATTCATCAATTAGTGCCCTCAGCCTTATGGCATCATGTTATAGGTAATCAGAATCCTGCTGACGTAGCCTCTAGAGGAAACGTCCCTTCATAATTAACTGATTATTCCTTGTGGTTCTATGGTCCGATTGAACTTCATCAATTATCTCCACAATACCCAGAGTTTAAATTAGCAGAGTAGAATTCGGATATTCCTCAAGACCTTATAGATCCAGTATGTCATCATCAGAAGGATAATTAATTAGGATACATATTGTAAATACTCGTCCTTAGAGAAAACTTTGAGAGTTTTTGCTTATTGTCTACGATTTATCTATAAGTTGTACCTTAGGGTTTCAAATAAAAGTCAGTTAACTTTCTTAAACGTGACATGTATTGTTTTACGTGACAATGGTCAGATTTCTCTTCTAGAATTTTTTTGCGAATTTCATCGTGTCGTGTTGCTCAATACAAGTTTAGATACGTGATGTATCAAAGAGTTATTTTTAATATGTTGTGTCTGTGAATAAGCACACGATCTGTTGAGAGCTAATGGAGGAGTAGAAATTAGAACTCCAAGATCTTGATTTTGAGCAACGTTTCGTTGGTCTAAACGCCAACATCATCAGGCTCACTTTATTAGAAAAACATAAATTACAACACGACATGTACAACAATTATAAGGGCCATATAACTAAGGGCAACTACATTATAAATATCTACATAAATAACTATACTATAAATATGATAACAGTAATTATGATGAAGAAACAAGTCTTGTAACCTTTAAAAAAAATATTTGACTAAAGGAATGATAAATAGTTCGAATATTACAATTTTACAGTATCTATACTCACTACAGTACTGTTACGAAGATCGCAGCAGACTGACGTGGTTACATTTAAAATCACAGCGGTAGGTGTAATAATATAAATTTTGATCTCATAACTTTTACCGTTTATATACCTTACCGCTGTGTTTTCAAATGTAACCACGTGAGTCTGCTGCGATGTTCGTAACAGTACTGCTGTAAGTATAGATAATATCAAATTGTAATATTCGAACAATTTATCATTCCTTTTGTCAAATATTTCTTTTAAATGTTACTAGACTTTTTCGTTATCATATTTATAGTATGGTTATTTATAGAGATATTTATAAAGTAGTTACATTACATGTTCCGTATGATTGTTGTACATGGCGTGTTGTATTATCTGTTTTTCTAATAAAGTGAGCCTGATGAGGCTGGCGTTTGGACCAACGAAACGTTAGCCAAAATGAAGATCTTGGAGTACTAATTTCTACTCCTCCATTAGCTCTCAACCGATCGTGTGTTTATGCACAGACAGAACATATTCACATGAAATATAGAGAGCGGAACGTACCAATCAAATACCACATATAAAGAGTTATTTTATTTACCTGGGCCGTAGTTTAGTTTAATAATTTTTTAGAATTACTCTATTGAGAATGTTTGATTTATTGCTTGTCCCGACGTCCAAGCGAAGGCGGGGGAATATTTAGAATTGAAGTAGGTATTTTAAAATTTTGAATAAGCGTACGCGTAATTATAACGTTTAATTCACCAGCTCGCTACGAGCCAATAATGAAGCGCCACGCACACTTTAAATAACCAATGATTGTAAAGCAAGCAGTGGCTTGCTGTATAGCATAGTTAGCTCGACTGCCGAGTCAGTCCGCCTCCGGTCATCGAGCCTTGAACACTTCAGAGCAAAGGCAAAATTTAAAAAAAAACCACGTGAAATTCCATTGAGATATCTTGATGTAAAGCTCATTAATTCGACTCGCTCGCGTCGTGATGTTCAAGTAACTAACGGAAAGTACACTGTAATTTTCCGTTTTACAAACTTAGTCTTATTTATTTTAAGTTATTGTAAGTAGTAGTTAAATAAACTGAGCAAAGAAAGTTCTACCGAATTTTTCTTGACTACTTCCAACATAATCATTTCACCAAGTAGTTGATTAGCTAAGTTCAATCAGAATCAGACATCTATTTATAAATGAATAAATGTTTTTGTCTTTATATGTGTGTATTTTTGTTCGTGTATGATTTTGTGAATGTTCGTATGTATGCGGGAATAAGTGCATATGTGTTAAAATGTCTGTATGTATTCATGCAGCATTTTTGACATGAATTAATAGACAATAAAATTTTTATTTTTTTATTGTTTCCTCATAGAGAAAGCTTTGTATTGGTAAAAAATTATGTTATCTTAAAAATATCTTAGAAATGTTTTTCATAGTGTTTAGAATAAAATACATCATTTTAATAAAATGTCTGTATGTGTGTATGTGTGAGAGCGCATGTATTAGTCATATCTTAGAAACCTTTATAGGGGCTTGGAAAATATTTATTATTTATACCTCATTAAGGTTGTTACATCGTTTTTCGATGTCTAAAAAGAGGTTTTTTGTCATTTTTAAGGTAAATATTTTAATTTGATTTTGGAAATAATTACGTTCCAGAGAGCACAAAATTGCTTTATTTTTTATCACCATTATTTCCCTATGTTATTTTGTTTTGTTTTAGTCAGAGAACTTTTAAATCTTACTGTATAATCAGCTGTCTCAAAAACTCATTAAGTAATTTTAATGATCCAGTGCTTTAAATGTTTTTTTTTATGTTTTTTTATCGATTTAGCATAGTAATTGGAGTTTTACACCTTGTTGAGGTTCTTAATAAATTTTTTTATGTTTACAACACTGTTTTTGCCTTTTTGTGTGGGTGAAAAATTTTGAATTCTATTCTCTCAATAAGTATTTTGCATAGGGAATCATCCTTATTATTATTGTTTTTTCACGCTTTTTTGTTTATTTTTTATAATAGTAGTACTACGATTTTCGTGAAAAATTAGTGATAACTTGGGAACCATCAACAGATTTTTTATTATTCCGGGCCAGTTCTATTCTTATGCCTATGGTGATTATGAATTAATCCAATAGTTATGTGTCTTACCCAGGTTTTTAAAACAATTTTTTTCTTATCGAAAAAAACCGGCTTGGATATTGTTTGATTTCAAAATTTAGGATTCAATCTAATAAATAATTTAATCTGTGAAGCATAAAAAAAATTTTATTTACCAGTGTTTAATCATTCTGATATACTATTTTCTTAAGTTTTTAATATTACGGAGCGTCAATTTTTTTTTTAAATATAACTATAAACATTCACGACTATTCAATATTATTTTCGCTACTTTTTGTTATGTTGCGTTTATTAATTTTATAAATAAATTAAAATGATTGGTTCAATTATTTTTGAAATATAACCACCCTGACGATTTTTTTACCATTAGGGTATTAAAATTACAGTCTTGTTTTTAAAATAATATCGCTTGTAAGCGCGTGTTTGTACATTTTAATCGTCCTGGTACGTTATTTGTTTACATTTTTTTTATATTAAATTAAAGCAGAAAAATTATTTTTGAGGAAGCTTCAATGTATTTTTTTTTTCTTTAATATTTCTTTACAATTCTATTATTTCATTAAATTACTAAATAAAATAATATCAAATTAATACCCTTGTTAAGAGTAAAACACAGAATCATACTTATTTTTATATTAAAACAAGTTTTTAATGTTTCTAACGGACTCCAATTCCAATACATAAAAAGCTTAAACATTCAGGAAACTCAAGACTTAAGATCGATTGTAAGATATTGTTATACAGTTTAATCAGATAATTATGATATAATATTGATTATAAATATAGATATATTAGAATAAGTGTAAAACGTTGTTTGAAACATGGCGCTTAGCTGATTTTGAGTACCGAGTGACATTCAACTAACTCGTACTCAAAAAGTTTTTAATAAAAAAACCTAGAAAATTCAGATATTTTCCTAAAATCCCTTGAATTCTTGCAGTATTTGTAAAAACTCATAACGTTATTTTGTTTACTTAGAAAACGTGATAACTTTGATTGTTACGGAATTTATAACTTTAATTAACGAAAATTCGCTATGTATTTTAGAAATGAACTTTTTAATATAGCATTGTGTGGTTGGGTCTAAAAAATACGCATACAAAATTTTACATCATAATATGCATTCAATAAAATTAAAGAAGCAATTTTTAAAGATGTTGTGCACCGTGCCGTGAATTTTTGAGGCTTTTTTATCACATTGCTGTTTACATCTTTAAACCTATCCTCCTTAAGTGCTATTCCCTTTGAAATTAAATAAGCTTCTTTTTGATTGCTTATTCACTGAAATTTGGTTGTTGTAATCATGTTTTTTTCTTTCTCAGAAAATACGTAGAAAAGTTTAGATACACATGTATTTTCATATGTATAGCATATTTTTCTATGTATCTCGCAAAAAAAAAAAAAACATTATTGCAACAATTAAATGTCAATAACTAAGTATTTAAAAGAAAGATTATTCGATTCTGTAGACAATAGCATTTTGGGCCTCCTATTTGCAGAAGAGTTTTAAAGATATCAATAAAAACTTGATGAAAAAGTATCTGATTTGCTTGGATTGTATCTAATTTTTTTTATTAAGTAATCAGAAGATATGGGTGATAAATTTAAAGGATGAAATTTCCGCTTATATGAAATAAGTGTAAACGAGAGTAGCAACAATACTATATTATCTTGATCAGCCGATCACTTACGAAGAAAAAACACAACAAGCAAATCACATATCAAACGAAAGCTTATGAGACGTAGAATCGATTAGAACTTTAGGGCTTCGATCTCAACGTTTGATTTTCAAAGTTATAAATAAAAATGTTACCAAAAAAACACGTGGTGGTTTTAGACAGTTTTGCGAAATTGTATCTGGAATGTTTTCTTCTTAATATTTGGATTTAAAACTGTATAATAATGTTATTAAGGAGTGATTGGCAAAAATACTGTTAATAAAAAATTTAGGATTTGAACAATTTGTAACAGACTTTTCTCGATTAAAGTAGTGCATTCCATGCGTTTCGAGGCTACCATTGTTTCTGCTTGAACAAAAATGAGTTTAAGATTTGTAGAAAAACTGTAAGAGACTACATCACCTGGGGAATATTTCCATTGATTTTGGTGATGATTAGTAAACAATCGCGTGAGTTCTAGAAGGTTGAACACAACTGCTTGCTCCGCACTGCCTATGCACCTACTAGGTACGGCACTGGGCACTGGAGCCATCTTAAGTATATGATACTGCCAGATAAGTAAGGAACATTGTAGTTGTTTTTCAGATTATTTCCTACTTTATTTATCAATGTATGAGGTGAATGAAGAATAAACACTCTTTATAATGAAGAAAAAATTAATTATCATCCGATTCAATAAACGACAGCTAGTTTTTTCTCCATCCAAACAGTTACAAACTCACCTTTTTTTATTTAAAAAAAAAATCATATCAATTTAATAAATGCGTTTGTTTGTAAATTAAAAAAAAAAAATTTGACATAGATGTGCGTTTTTTAGGAAATCGAAGACGGTTAGTTTTTAGCTATTAAGGTGGAGAGAAACAGTAGCTATTGTTTTTTTTATTACCAAGAGTGTTAATATTTCATTCACAGCATATATAGATAAATACTGTAGGAAAAATTCTGAAAAATCTACAATGTACCTCATGTATGTGGCAATATCATATATTCAAATAACGACGATTGCACGTTATTTGACGGAAAAATAAAACTTTTTGGATAGCCTCAAAATTTTAGTTTACAACCATATTTATATCTAAGTAATATAAAAACGACAGTAAATTAAAATAATAAAAAAAAAAAAAAAAATTACAAAAATAATTTTACTATAAATTATAAGTAAACACATTTTTATGATAAATTCTTGTCTATCGTTCATAAAATGTGTAGAGAAAAGTAGAAGTCCCCTGATAAAATAACAAAAAAATATTTATAGTATATGGCTACGTAAATATTAAGAAAAGAATGAGATTCATGTCAAGAAGTTGCTGTCTGTTTGCTGCTGTTAAATTTTTTTTTTATGTCTGATGTTTACGATACAAAATCAATTAAAATTAGATTTTCTAACATGATTACCTATTTATATCCAAGTATCTAGATAGTCTCAGAATATAACTTTTTGTTTGTTATTCGTAAATAAAATTAAAGTGTCAAAAATTTAGAGATAACTGTTTAGCTAATTTAAATAATTTGAACACTGTAAAAAAAGTAGTTTAGTGTTAATAAATTAACCACGCTATCTTAAAACATGCATGCTTGTACTTAACCAACAGCTGAAGTTACCAACAAAACCCATAAGATCACTAAGGCTAAGCGAAAGGTGAGTGAGCAGTAGTGCGGGGGAGCTTTATTTACGGTAATGTTTGCAGCGGCGTGAACTGTGTTGGGTGGTGATGTGGGGTTGGTGTGTTGGTGGTAGTGCAAAAGGATACATTGGGGGGGAGGGTGGTAGCGTAAGTGAGAGTGGGGAAGTCTAAAACGCTAGAAAAAAAATATCTTCAGGTTGAAACACGGAAAAGACTACCGAAAAAATATACATGCAAGTCGTTGTGCGTGGTGGCACAGGGGTTAACGGGGGTCGAGGGGGAGGAGGGGGGGGGGGGGCGCAGAGACGTAAAAACAAATTAGGATTTTCTAAAATCGAACAAATTACTACATAAATTGCGAGGGTCCGAAAGGGCTCTAAAAAATTTAAAAAAAATTTTATCTCGAAACACGGAGAAATCTAACATATTTGTGCAATGGGCCCTGCGGAGGGCGCGTGGTGCGGCTGATTTCTAAAAACCTGGCCAAAATTCAAAAACTCAAGTACTTTTTATCCAAAATGTATACTTGGGGGTTTTCGGATGTACGAAAATCTGGCATAAAATACCACATTTTTTTGCACATAATTAGCTCACACATCTATTTACAGGTATTTTAAGCTGCTAATTACGGATTTGATAAAATTCCAATGCACAAATTTCAATGAAATTATAATCGTATTTTTATTAATAGGTAAGATTTTAATTTATGAAACATATTTAGTTTCACTATCAGACAATCAATTTGTAGTTTCATCACTATCTGCTGACGTTGAGCAGTCTTTAACTTGACACATATAGCTCTGAATCTGTTAAAGTATTACCTGTTACTTACTAGTATATCTTGAGGCAATAGCAAGTCAAGAACTTCACTTAATAGCGCATTCAGCGATTTAGCTGGTAATTGTCGTCAACTTGAGATGTATGGATCTGATGTAACCAAGAATCTACAGAATATATATTGCAACTTTTTTTTTCGTGAACACTTACACAAAAGATACCGTTGAAACAGTTTAAAATATTGATTGCGCGATTCTTGTGCATCTTCAGACATTTGCCCATTCAGTCAAAAAGAATGAGCTATAATTTAAGGCCCATGAATTAAAATCTTGCGTGCAGTTGTGGGCATGTAGCACAAATCGTATTTCGTCCAAGCTAGAAATTGGTGCAGACATCTTACTGTTTTAAAAATAACGTCCAGATATGTTTACATCGTTGTTACTACTATATCATGGCTTAGGTTCATCAATAACTAATCCTTTATTGACTTAAAAGTGTTTTAAATATATTTTTTCTTTTATCAACTTATTTTTTGTCTTAATCCTCTTGAGCTCGCCATTTTTTCATTTTCAACTTGTAACATAAGTGCAAACAGCACTTAAAACATCTAAGCTAGGCGTGAAAGGATAACAGTCCAAACTCTACGTTTCTTTTAATGATTAGCCTAGACTTCATAGCATCTATATCATTACATTTTTTGGATTTAGCTTTATTCGCTGTATGCAAGCTAATGGAGGGGGTAAATAAAAACCACAGCAGAGTCCATGGTGAGCGAAAAGTGCAGACTTGCAGGACTTTTGGGGACTCAATGCACTGTCAACTGTACATTATTGAGAATTTCAACCATTTAGACTGTCTGACGTAAAGATAATGGAAATAATATTAAAAGCATGCTTCACAACATCTTTGTTGAAAAGAAATTGAAGATCATAACGCAGCAGATGAATGACAGTGAATAAAATAAAGCGAGTGACATGCTAACGTGACTCGATGAAGGCATCATTTACAGTCACTCACGTCATAGTCACGTCACTTTACGGGCCAGCTCTGTTCGTTCTGCTTGATACTACAAAATCAAGGTTATGTTAGTGGCTTTTACGTCGTCTTTGTTTCGTTATTACAGACGTTGGTGTAACTCTTTGCTTCCACATTTTACACTCTGAACAACTGCAATATTAACAGTTATTGTAACTCTCATGGATTTCACGTTCAGCATTGTAATGAGTCCGTAAACTTGAATTATTTGCTATCGACAATGCATTGAGTCCTCAAATATCCTGCAAGTCCGCACTACTCTGGCATCAGATGGCGCCAATATCCTTGTACACAGCAAATATATGTAGCAGCGTTGAGTTGAAAAATTACTTGGAATGGCAATGTAAAATTTACCGCCAATCATACAAAAAATAACTTGATATCTTACCATTTAGTTTTTTGATCAATGGTAGTTTTGTATGGTTCAAATTCGTTAAACAGTTTTTTTATATTATCAACAACTACAGTTATAACATCCGTACTTTCACGTGCGTATTCAATTTTAATGGGTCGACAGTACCTTCTAGAAGATGGGCGAGGATTTTTTGAAACGATACTAGTTTTGCAAGTTTTTTCGTTCAAGTGTTGTAGTTGCAGGGGAATAATTGACATGAAAAAAAAACTTTCATCCGATACATTTTGATCACTAAACTTTTGCTTGTACATTAAATGCCCTGAACTTCCATCACAACCACTTTTACAAGTTAGGCTTAAATTTTTTAATTCCTCTCTAATTAAAAGCTTTGTAATATCTATCTTACTGCAAAATATGCTACGTTGTATGATTAAGCAGTGGTTCAACTTTTATTTCTGATTTGGATTCAGTCACTTCTACAACGCATGCCAGATAGCAGCTTTTCTTTGCCTTGCTCAGTACCTCGTAAGACAAAAACATTTTTTTTCTTGATACATGCATTTTGTAACTGTTAATACCTATGATCAGACAATTTTATTTGAACCAATATTGGAAGCGCTCCATCAGCTGAATGGAGTATTACTTTATACTACTTCAATAGATTGACGATAGTTTTTGGCTTTCGTGGAACTACCAGTGGCTACATCTTTTAAGACTGTTGTGGCATCCGATTTTCTATCTGCACGTAGTTTTATTTGTGTTGCATATTTGAGCACCGCGGTAATTGCTTCCTCACGCAGATCTTGTGTTCTTCTTTATCCACTTTTATCAGTGGCAGCGTGAAAGTCTACAGAAGGTCTAGTGGCAAATTTTTTTTGTTTCAAGTTTCCTCATTTCTAATTGTATGACTTCATTCAATCACTTCTCATTTTTTTCTGAAAATCTTGACTCAGTTATGTTGCTGTTTTCCGACTTTTCTCTGATTTTAGTAATCATTCTTATAATGACCATCCAGCAAGATTCTGGTAAAAAGCATGGCAACTGACACTTTACAAAAATTAAGTTTTCTACTATGAAATACACTTCTGCAGTACTTATATCTCAATTTCCTTGACTGCGTTGAATAATTATTTACTTGTCCAATCAGTACATCCGTCACGTAAAGCTAGAAAAAAATTAAGCTCTTTAGTATTATTGAAGCTATGCTTCTTACGCCGAGCCTGTCGGCTGCACGAGGCCGAGGCAAGGCGAGTAAGGGGAAGATATATATATATATAGAGAGAGAGAGAGAGAGAGAGAGAGAGAGAGAGAGAGAGAGAGAGAGAGAGAGAGAGAACTGTCCACTGTGTGCTGCCAATGCGCAATAGGTATACTTGTACATATAAGTATGTTCGCAAGCGAATTTGGGGCTGACGTGACTCGCCTGCACTGGCCTGACATTCGCTTTGAAACATACCTAATATATGCTCGTGTAAACAAAACGTGCGAGCGTGTATGCATATAGTGTGCATATACTGTGTATGTATTGGGATCCCAAAACGGCACGTGATTCTCGTGATGTATATAGCTGATTCGATGAAAATTATGACAGTCATTATGGGAACACATATGTTTCCGTTTTAACGCATACAACGATAATAATAAGATAAAAGAACGCAAATAACACGTTTCTGTTAAGATATCAGTACCTTAGTTATTTTTTTTCCCAACTAAATCGTTACTTACAGCATAAAATTTCACTTTTATTTTTCTACGTCAGTGTCTTTGTTAAATAATAATTTTAGGTTAGATTTGTCCAAAAAATTTTGTTCAAGGCTTATAACTTTTTTATTATTTATTCGTATATCTAATCACATGCATGTTTTCAAACTAAAACTTTAATAAAACAAAAGCAGGCAAGTTAGGGCCACTAATTTTTCTTTTATATTTTAGTCAACACCCAAACAAACAATTTTCTGCGAACTAAATAACGTGACCACGCAGGATAAAATACTTTTATTATTATGGCGTATAACAATTGTATGAATTTAAATATTAAAAATTAGTGATAGTTTTCGCTCTACCAAAATTTTTGACAAACACATCACTGCCTAGTAATCTTTTTGTACATTCTGCCTACCTTCAAAAGTGGTATTCATTTTTTTATCACGATTCCCTGTGATCTCAATTTTTATAATGTTTAGAGATAAACTGAAGCCAACCTAACAGAAGAACATCCCTATAGAAGAAATTTTTTTTTTAATTTGGCTTGCTTTTTGGGAATTAGCCGCACTATAGGATGGGTCGCAGGAAGGAGCACAGGGGATTGTGCAGGGATGCATAAAATTAAGAAATATTTTTAAAACACGTTAACATCAATGGAATGACTACGTAAATTGCGCGGGGTTAAGCAAAGGGGGTGCGCTGATGAAAGGCAGAAAAATTTTAGAAACAAAGAATAATTTTTTTTCCTTACAAGTGACTTACTTTTTTAATTTAGAATATTTACTTTCTATTGGTGTATATGTGTAGCAAACTGGATTTTTAAGTTTTATACCCTGATTTCAGTCAGTACTTAGAAGTTTTCCAATGGGTTGCCTTGGCGTCACACAGGAAACTTCTTATTTTTTAAGGAATACCTTTATAGTCTTAGAGAATGTCGCAGTTAAAAACATCTTGATAAAAATATGTCGTTTCAAGATTATTGGCTAGAAGCTGTCATTATCTCTGGATAAACATACTGCCCCATATGGGGGGGTTGGCGCGCGTAGCGCGCAGGGGGAAGAAGCTCCGTTGGGTGCTCCGCGTGCCAACCCCAATATTTCAATATTTTTATTCTGCCCAATTAATAAATACACGAATTTTTTTTTCAACACACATATGTGTACAAACGAAGACAACCAAAGCAATCTAATACAAAATTCGTCTATAAAAAAAAAAAAATAGTCAAAAAATGAAATAAGTTCACTCTTTTATCAAATAATTATTAGTAATTTAATATTGATGATAATTCTAATTGGTATTGAGGCTTATATTAATACATATCTATATGTATATTATATTTACTTAATCATTTTTAATAGAGAAACAATTAAGAGCCTTTTTTTGTTAATTTTAAATATTTTAGAATCGATTATGTCTATTAGTTCATAATAAGATATCATTGTAATATTCTTACTTGATAATTGTACATGTCCATTTTTTATTTAATCATTTTTTGATTTCTTGTATAGATTTTCATATACTTCTACATTCCCTTTTCTTGTTTTATAACTATTGAAAATTCATATCCCTTTAAACTAATACTTATTTTATTTTTAGTAGACTATAGAACGTGATTGATTTATTATAGTTCAACATGACAAAATATTTCAATTCATAACACATAACATATTATTGAACTTTAAACCTTCACTCTGTAGTTCCTTATTTACGTACTAAAATATCTTATACATTCACATAAATTATGTCCCTCTTGCATATGTTTTCACTATCTTTTAATCCTATATTTCCAACTAATATAATTATTATCTAATTTGCTGTTTTTTTTCCTCTTTACATAAGAATATGTGATTTATATTTTTTTTATTCTTTTATTGCGGAGCCTACAATCTCTCACTCAAAAACTTTTAAACTCGCTTGTATGTTTTTTTTTCGCCATATCCTTCTCTCTCTGTTTTTTTCTTTTTTTTTATGTTTCACGGATGACAAAGTTGTCGATTACAATATAGTTTTTCTGTATTTTGTAAGCGACAAAAGTCTTTCTTTCCTTAAGTGAAATTATCTTTGATTTTCTCAAGTTTATGTTTCTTTGTTTCTATTCTTATAAGTTCTATCGTAATCATATCCTCTTCTTTTTTGTACACTATCCTAACTTCGTTGCCTTTTTTCGTAGGATTTTCATTGATTAAGACCCTTAATTCTTCTATTAAACATAAATAAGGCCAACTGCTGTTGTCCATTTTACTTATGTGCAAAAAGTAAATTTTTTCCTTTTTTTATGCCTATTTCTAGGCTAACCCTTCCTGCCTCCATTTCTCATATATATTTTGGTGTGTAAGCAGTTGAATGCAATATGATATTTGTAAACCTGCTCTGTATATCTTCTTATTTTTGTTTCTGCTACCATTCATAAATCCATGCCTACCACCTCCAATTTCCATATATATTTTTGTCTTTGCATTCAAACCCATCTTCATATCTTGAATCCGCCTTCTATTTTTTCCACATGTTCTTTTCTGTTTGATACGAAAGCCTCCGCTACGTATGTAAGGTATCATTTTATCCATGAAAAAATCTTTGATTCCAACGTGCTACTTTAGCTTCTTTTCTTAAGCCTAAAACTGCGTTGACTGCCCTTTGCACCGTACCTGTCTATTTTTCTCCATGGCACGAAAAGTTTTTGTTGAGAACCACACTCCTAGGTCTATGTACTCGTTTCAAACTTGTAATGCGTCCAATTAAAATTTAAACATATCTGTTTCCCCAACTTCATTCATGAAAATTGAGATAATCTTTTTTTTTTTATTTTTACTTCCAGTATTTTTGTCGTACCATATTTATCTAAGTCTTTCTGCATTTGTTTTGTGTCTTTAAAATGCTCTACGTCTAAAACAACGTCATCAGATAATTCATTTCAGCAAATTTTAGGTTTGCTCACTGTTAAACCTCCTGTATCATTTTACATCCACTTATCGTCTATATTCCCTACAAATAACTACAAATAAACTTTAAAGTACCAGACTCTAAGGGCAGTCTTGCCTTGCCTCTTTTATTGTTTCAAATGTATTTGCTAGCCCCTGGTCATACTTACCTATTTTTCTGTACAATCTATAGATTCTTTTCAACATTTTTGTCATTTTTATACCTATCCCTATCATATTTTATTTGTCCCGGACAATTTCTCTCTTTTTGTATCAAATTCTGTTTTAAAGTTTACAAGCACAGCATGTACTTTATTGCCCCCTTCCTCTAGTGTATTTCCAATTAAACTATTTATTACTAAAATGTGGTACCTTGTTTTTTCTTTTGCTCTGATTTCAGCATAACTCTTTATTATTTTACACTGCTCTACCTATTGTTCTACTTTTTTAGCGATTATAATTGCTCAAATCTCGTATGATACATTTTAAAAGCCACTCCCCTGTAGTTCAAACATACTTTTACGGCTTCCCTGCCTTTTGAATTTGATGGATTTTAGCTATTTTCCACCCCTTGATAGTATGTGTGTTAGTCTATAAGCTGTAAAGTATGTTTGTTAAATCAATCATCCAAATAATTTGCAGAATCTTGAAACATTTTTCCATAATTCTGTGTTCGACTGTAGTTTTTCTGTTCCTTATTTTCCCAAAGACATTCTTTAGTTCAATGATGGATACATCCTTTTAAAAATCCTTTTAGTATTTGCTGTTTGTTTCTATACTCTTTTTTTCGTTTTCCTTATGATATGTATACACGGTATCTCATAATCAAGTGCTGACAGGACAGGGCAATAAAGAGCGAACGAAAATAAGAAAAACGGTATTTTCAGAATGTGCTTTATTCAAGTATTGTTTTTATAAACTAATTTTTACGGTAAGTGATAAAACAGAGCCTTGGTTAGAAACATCGCCTGTACATGCCTGACTATTCCTTACAAATATCACTTAAATTAATTCCGCTTGTTTATGCATAACCATGAACGGTGCAAGGGGCAGTGTAAGCATATTTGAATCATAAGTTAGGCCGCGCAAAGTAAACGTCAAGCTGGAGATGGGCAGACATAACGTTCTTGTGCAGCAACCGACTACATAAGCCTGCAGTCAGTAACAAGATTTTGTAGAGCGTTCTAAAAGTTTTAAATGCGCTAATTGCACTATGCCCTATGCACTATTTAATCGAAATAAGATAATTTTGGATAATATGTAGGTCCTTTAAGTAACTTAAGAAACTAAATTCAATCAATTAAGTCATCAGTTACCAAATACGCTTGATTGACTTTATTATTGTTTGTTAATTAAATAAATGATGTACCAAATGAGCAATCCCCAGTGATCCAACAGTCTTGCTTGGCTTAACTATTGTTTAATAAGTAATAACTTATTCTAAGGAAGCTTGGTTATCAAATAAGTTTGCTTGTTACATTGTTCAATTAATTAATAAACGAGGAAGCTAGTATATTGAGTTACCAATTAACTTTTCTAGCTTAAATAATTATACATTTAATCATTCAACGATGTAACGAGCGAATTTATTGGAGTACTAAGCTCTGTTTGATTAGCTTATTATTCATTGAATAAAATGATGGACTGATTGTCGTATTATCTTTTTGAAATACCTATTGTAAAGCCAAGTAACCGTATTTAGTTCCAGGGGATTGCCTACTTGAAATTTCGTTTTTTCAATAAATAAATAATCCGAGACAGTCTATCGTGTCACTAGGAATTGTCTGCTTGGCGTATAAATTATAAAATTGATAAAAAATAGTGACGCCAAGCGAGCGTATTTTCAATTCTACACTAGCAGGCTCGGCCTGCTTCACGCTCCGTTAAACATCAAACATAATAAATTATTTTCAAGATTTCTATTGAAAAAAAAAAACGAATTATTGGTTTTATTACTAGATTTTTTCTTTAATCAACGTATGGGTTTTCCTGTTTGAATGGAGTTAAATTAGTCTTGAAAATAATTATTGTCATAACCTGCAAACGTCCCGTCGTTTGAATGGGAATCACGAGATCACAACTATAACCAATCACATCACGAATAAAGGGCTTCATCCAAATTATTCTCCATTTTGAGATAGGATTACACTTGAATACATAATGATGATTTTTAGATAATTTTAGATCAAAACATGTTGTGTCTAAATATCCAACTATCAAGAGTAGTATAGTTTTAAAGTTTGTAAAAAACAAGATCATTTAAGCAAATTCTATAGGTAGATCAAACATTTTTTTTATACATTTATGCTTCTAAATATATTTTAAAATACGCATTTTATCGAGAATTTGTTGGAGTGCTATTTATAGTGATTGATAATAAACAATGTTCGAACTCGATAAACTTTCTCATAGTTTGGCTTCAAATAAAATCGTCAGTAACTTCGATGTATTACAGATTATGATCTACCCAATAATACTTTTCATAGGCTTTAGATCCAATAATCGACAGTTTTGGAATAAATATTCATTATAAGTCACAGATTTCGGTAGAGTTACATTGACAGTCAAAGCCCAGTCCATCCAACAAACGTATCGCGTTTGGCATGCGCGCAAACGTACAGGTTGATGGTATGAAAGGGTTATGCTGCGTCTAATATTTTCGACAATAAATAAAGCGCATCGTAGTGAATTTCGATGATGTAAGAGTTACGCTATTCTCAGTTTCTGCCTACAGAATAAAACTGCCTCTCGCACTTGTAAGAAGTGTGTATGTATGTGTTAATGACCTTCAACTTTATTCTATTATAAATAATAATTTTTTGTTTCCATTCCATTCTAGAATCATCGTTTATCCAGTGTTGCATACGACCTTACATGCATGAAATACTTGTCATCGCCAGTAGTGGTTGTGTATTCGCACATGGCACGTACCTGTAACACCATGTATGCAGTGCTTGTGTGATCGCCTACGTCGTGTTTCGTGATCCCCAGAAGCGTATTAAATATACAACTATTATTTAATGTTCAAATACTTTCCAAAATAAAGAATTTCCTGCTTGTAAAGTCTGAATAAAGTCTAACAAAATATAATTGATGACAGTCAATTTTAAGTAAAGTCTTAGTAGAGTCTCAATACAGTTACGTTAAAGACTAAGTATTTATACGGACTCAGTACCTCGAGATTCTCGGTTAATGATCATAAACTAAACAATTTAGTAATCAAATGTAAATACTTCAGTCAAGTCTCTTTTAAATATTCGAGACGTCTAAATGGCACGAATGCTGGATTTGAGCAGGATTTTAACAGCACTTAAACGCCTCTCGGGTAATTCTTCGGTACCACTTAAGCTGCACTCAAGTGGCACTTAAGCTGTACTCCAGCGCCACTTTGGCGGTAATTTAGCGACACTTTAGCGGCACTTAAGCGGTACTTAGGCGGTACGTGAGCAGAACTTGAGCGGCACTTAAGCGGCACTGGGGCAGTACTTGGGCAGCACTTGAGCGATACTCGAGCGGAAGTTCGAGGGTATTTCAGTGGTACTTGATCTGCACTTAAGCAGCACTTCAGGGGTATTTGGGTGGCACTTAGGTGGTACATAAGCTCTTTTTAAGCGGTACTTTAAGGGTATTTCAGCAATACTTAAGCGGGACTTAAACAGCACTTGGCTGGTACTTCGTCGGTATTTTAGCAACACCTGGGCGGTACTTTTGGGTGCTTCAGCGGCACTTGAGCGGTACTTAAACTACACTTTAGCGGCACTTTATGGGTACTTAGGTGACACTTAGGCGATACTTGAGCGGCACTCAAGTGGTATTGTAAGGGTATTTTAGCAATACTTAAGCGGTGCTTGAGCGGCACTAAAGCGGCACTTCAAGGTTATTTCAGCGGTACTTGGGCAGCACTTAAGTGGCACTTAAGCGATACGTTAGTGGAACTTGGGCGATACTCCGACGGTATTTCAGCGGTACTTAAGCGGTGCTTTAAGAGTATTTCAGTAACACTTGAGCGGAACATAAGGGTTACTTGAGCAGCACTAAGAGGGTATTTTTGCGGTTCTTGAGCGGCACTTGAGCGGTACTTTGGCGGCATTTGAGCGGCACTTGGGCGGTACTTTAGTGGCACTTAAGCTGTACTTCGGCGGTTCTCCAGCTGTATCCAAGCGGCACTTCGAGGTACTTTAGCGGCACTTAAGCGGTACGTAAGCGACACATAAGCGGTACTTTAAAGGTATTTCAGTAATACTTAAACAGGGCTTAAGGACGTTGCCTAGTATCTTTTTCTCTTAGGCAGTTACCTTTATTACCGACGTTGATTAACAACTTATTCGTATTGTTAAACGCATTTTAAAATGTCTGTGTATACAGTGCCGATGCATTAAAGTTCATTTATAAGTGCCACCGACTTTTCCGCTCGCTCTTATTCGTTTTCTCTAAAATTCGACATTGCCAAGTTAATCTAAAACATATAACTTTGCCATTATTTTCATCATTTCTTAATAAAAAGCATTATAACATGGGTCCAATTATCTAATATTTTTCTGTTTACCATCAAAAAATTATCCAATTGTGTTATTTTTAACTGATTTTATTGGGTTTTTGAATCACTGTCCCATATAACCAACGTTAAACTGCTTATAGTTGTTCTCATATTTCTCTTCATTTAGTATTATAAGGTACGCCCAAAAAACGCGAGTAAGTTCAGAATACTCTAATCTATCATAATTTAAAGTTTCAACAAATTCTATTATTATTTTTTTTTAACCAGGCAACGTCCTTAAGCGGCACTTAAGCGGCATTTTGAGAGTATTTCATCGGTACGTTAGCGGCACTTGGGAGGTACTTTAGCGGCACTTCAGCGGCACTTAGAAGGTATTTTAGCGGTTCTTAGGTCACACTTAGTCGGTACTTGAGCGGCACTTAAGCGTCGCTTTGAGGGTATTTCAGCAATGCTTAAGCGGGACTAAAGGGGTCCTTGAGCGGTACTTTCAGGGTATTTTAGTGCTACTCGAGTGGCACCTTAGCGTCACTTGAGCGGTACTTCGAGAGTATTTTAGTGGTACTCTAGCGGCACTTGGGCGGTACTTAAGCGGTACTTTGAGGGTTTTTTAGCGGTTCTTGGGTCACACTTAGGCGGGACTTAAGCGGCATTTAAGCGGTGCTTTGAGGGTATTTGAGCAATACTTAAGCGGGACGTAAGGGGTGCTTGATCGGCACTTTCAGGGTATTTGAGTGGTACTTAAGCGGCACCTAAGCGGCACTTGAGTTGTACTTGATCTGCACTTAAGCGGCATGCATGGGTACTTGGTCACCCTTACATTACCCTTGGTACGAGAGCGGCACTTTTAGGATATTTTAGCAGTACTTACGTGGCACTTTAGCGGCATTCGGGCGTTACTTTGGCGACATTTAAGCGAATCTTAAGCGGTACTGGAGTGGCACTTGGGCGGTACTCCAGCGACACTTTAGAGACACTTCAAGGGTGTTTTAGCGGTACTTAAGCGGCATTTTAGTGGCACTTGGGTGGTACTTCGGTGGTACTTGAGCGACACTTAAGCGGTACTTTAGCTGATCCTGGGCGGTACTTCGACGGTACTTAAGCGACACCTGAGCGGCAATTCGGGGTACTTCAGCGGCATTTGAGCGGTACTTGCGTTGCACTGAAGCGGTACTTTGGCGGTACTTTAGCGACAGCTAAGCGGCACTTCTGTGTGCTTTATCGGAACTTAAGCAGTACTTTAGCTGCACTTGAGCGGCACTTCATGAGTATTTTGGTGGAACATAGACTGCTTAAGAGGCATTTGAGCGTTACTTTGATGGTTTTTCAGCAATACTTAAGCGGGACTTATGCGGCCCTTGAGCGGCACTTTAAGGTTATGTTAGCAGTACTTAAGCGGCACTTCAGCTGCACCCGAGTGGCACTTTATGGATATTTCAGCGGTACTTTTGTGGCACTCTAGCGGCACTTTAGGGTCCTAGGTCGGCACTAAGGTGGTATTTCGCGGAATTTTAACGGTACATTAGCGGCACTTGAGCAGCACTTCGAGGGTATTTTAGCGGCACTTAGGCGGATTTTCAGCAGCCCTTGACCAGTACTTGAGCAGAATTCGCGCGGTATTTGAGCGGTACTGTGGGCGTATTTCAGCGGTTCTTGTACGGCACTTTAACGGAACTTTAGTGGCTTTTTGGCAGGTATTGGGCGGTACTTGAGCTGTACGCTAGCGGTCATCAGCACTAATAGATTTTCTTATATAATTGTAGTAGGTGGGTGCAAATTTTTCGTAACTGATAATTTAGCAACCTATTATCTTGATGGTAACAATTTTAGAATTAAATTATTTTTGATTTAGTCATATTTACGGATTAAAAAGAATATTTGATTAATTTAAGATTAGATTGATTCAATAGTAGGTTGCTGTGGAGTAATACTACTTTTATGTTTCTATACAATTTATTTTGACACTTTTTATCCGATTTTATTTGTTTACTTGCCTGCTACAAATTTAAAAGATAATAGTAGCAGATTGCTTTTATTTATTTTTGCACAGCCGTTTTTCCTCTTTCTTAGTTTATTATAGCAGCCCCTTCAACTATTACTAATATATATTTTTTGCTTGATACATGTGTTTTTTTTGGAACGATTTAGTATCAATGAACATTTTTTATTGCTATTTAAACTTTAATGTGCAACTATAGTTCAATTGTTACATCATATTCAACTAGGTTTTACAATATATGTTTAATATGTCCACCATTTTGCTCTGAACACATTTGTACACGATGAGTTACACTTAGAGTAACATTTCTTATTTTTTGGGGATCGACGTTGCGAGCGTAAGTAAATATTTTTCTTATAATTCTTCTATCGTCTGGACTGGTGGATCATAATACATGGACTCTTTGCTTGCTCTCCAGTAAAAGAAATCCAACGGGGTTTAAGTTAGGTGACCTTGGTGGCCACTCGACTGTTCCTCCTTGTCCTTTCCATGTCTTGTAGTGCTCGTCAAAAAAGTCGCTTATGTTGTGGTGGTAGTGTGGTCCAGCACCATCATGCATGAATATCATGTTTGCTGTAAATATATGTTCGTAACAAAAGACAAATTAGTCTATTACGATTTGTGAAGCGTTTTTCTCTGTATTACAGTATTAAAAGTATTCAGTATGTATTTATTGACGTATAACATGTTTGATCATAGCAGGGGATTTATGTATTGGTTTTATATCTTGTTAGAAAAGTTTACACGAATAAGTAGATGATTTTATTTTAAATGTTTATTTCTGTTATTTCATCTACTTTACCTAGATAATTTTATTTTTTAGTGGGCTTAACTGCAACTTTTACTTGTCAACTATTCCGGCTTACCTGAAACTTTTTTTTGTCATTCTTACCTGTGGATGGGGTCAAGTGCATAGCGCCCATAATGCCAGTTCTATTTCAGCAGTGCTAAAACTGGTAGTTGGCAGCAATGCTAAAACAGTAGTATGCCCTGCTACGTTCGCGTTGCTGGTCTGCTGAAGTTATACTATCGTAGCATACAGCCTGATATAGAGCCAAAATAACATGAGACCAAGCTATTTGAAAAGTTCATAGTATTAGTGATAAATATGGAAATGTGAATTGTTTCTTGTTATATTTCAATCAAATATATTTTTGTTGTATACATAAAATCTTGTATGTACATTTCTTAGGATAGGTTGAGATTCAATGAACATAACATGCAAATTAATTTGAAAAAAAATTTGTCAAAGCTACGTTTAGCATTAGGGGGCAGGGGGGAGGGGTTACGTTAGAAAAGTGACAGCAGGCCATATGGGGTGAGCATTACAAATCCGACAAAAATGGGGCTACGTAGTTTATGGACGATCCCCCTTATTTGCAGTAAATGCCGATTTCATGGTGGTAAAAACATTATTTTGTTAGTGTGGATATAAAAAATGATCAGAGAGGTTATGCCATACTTTCCTCCCATAAAATTGGTACATAATTAAGTGTACTCAAACATAAGTTACTTTCGCGTATGCAATGAGGATTTTCTTGGGACCAGTAGTCCTTGTTGCGAGAGTTAAAAATGCCTACGCGCCCATGTAGCGATTCATCTGTCTATAGAATGTGAGACAGGTCCTCATTATCATCGTATTCTTCAACTAAATTTTGGCAAAAATACACCCGGGACTCGTGGTCGGAATCATCGTCTAATGTAGAATGAAATTGATTGATACATAGATATTATATTGTAATCAGATAGAGTTTTCTAAGAACAAATATTTCTACTATATTTCAAGAACATCGGTTGTGAACTTTTTAAAAACCGCTGCAAAAAGTTATAATAGATCCTTCCGAAAATGGCTAAAAAAAGTTGTTAGCCAACTTTAAGTGATTTTTTAGAAGTGTAATTGTGGAATTGGGCGTATAGTGGCCAAATAGGCTGACAATGGAAACACGTAATTGCAGTTTTTAGAATTCAACTTTTGAAGTTTATTCAAATATATTGAGAGCTGACCGCAAATTTTCTGGAGGATTACCGATGAGGTTGCGATTTTGAGGATAGATGTATTTTAATACGAGGAATAAATAAGTATGTATGACTTATTCACTATATGACGTGCAAACCCGGGGCGTTAAGTTACTAAAAACATTTTACAAAGGTTTTACCGACCCATACCGTAAGCCTATATGGAAAATGCATGCGAAATATCGTTGATAAGGTAGAATTATTGGTGATCCATACAGGTTTTCTACTCTATCAATGGTATCTGCTAGTATGTTTTTCGTATGCGTTTCTACTGATCATGTGGTGTGTGTCGATAAAACGTTTGTAAAATTTTTCTTTGTAATAGTGTGCGAAAATAGAAGTTTTCCTAGCTCAGGCACTTTTGCAATCCTGGTGCACTCTCGGTAGGAAAAACAGCGATCGCCACTCATGTGCATCTGACCAGAGAGGTCCCAGCAGTCCCTCGGGCGTTGCTTTGCAAGTGCCTTCAGACCCAGGGACCGTCCTGGAGAGATGCACATTTGTGACGAAAACTACTATTACGCACCTAGAGCGCAAAGTAATCAAAGAGTACGAACTGCACCCGTGGGTGCGCAGGCTTGTGCCCGTGTTGCGTATTCTTTTTTTCTCCTTGAGAGCGCAAAGTTTATAATGTTTATAAAATGCAAGGGATTTTTTTGAATAATTTTTTTAATAAAAATGGAATAACATTTACATATTTAGATTTTTCTTTGATTTTTGTTTATAATTGCAGTCTATACAATAATAATTTAAAGTAAAATTAAATTACGGGGAATTAGTGATACTGCCGTATGTCAGAGGTATTGTTTTCTGTTTTATCAGCCATGGATTCTCTTATTTTGTCTAGTTGTGAATAAAAATAATAGTTATTTTTTTGTTTCTATAAAAGTAGAAATTCAAAGTAAGCAATAATACAAAAATGTTTGCAGGAAAAAATGTGTGTCAGAAACCTCATATCTTAAGAAGGAAAAAAAATAATTGCAAAATTTCTTAAGAAGCTTGAAGCTATGATGATAGAGAATAAAAAGACTAAAAAAAGTCAGATGGATGATCCTCAACCCTTAAGTTAATGAGAGAACCATCAAAAAACGTATTTTGAGCCGAAAAATCATTCAAATAACTTTTTATGACTCCATTACTTTTATTTTTTAAACCATTGTAACTATTATCACCAGAATTCGAATTTTTCTACTCCTTACATAACCTCACAATTTGCGACTACATACACTAATAATAGCAAAATTATTTAAAAAGCGTGAAGCTAAGATGATGAGTTAATGAGAAAACCCAATAAACAATACGACATTAGTTAAATAACAGGGTACAAACCTTTTCTTTTAAGTGTTGACGTAAGCAGCTTATTTTTAATACATTCAAGTTTATTATGCAATAGTATTATTTATACATCACATTATTAGTCTAATAATTTTGTGAGCCAGTTCAATCAAAAAATAAAATAAAAACGATAATGCCACTTGTTTCAGTAAGAATGCACATTATGAACTTACTTGAAAAATCAAATTGATCCATTTGATTAGTAATCACTTGTGTCTTAATTACACTAACCTGTGATCAGTAGTCGCACAATAAGACGTTTTTCTCGAAGAAAATAATAGGCATATCCATGACTATTGATGGTTACTAAGTCATATTAATTTTTATTTAAGGTAAGATTACGGTATTAGATCAAAATTTATATGCTAAGGACACATCAACATTAAGGTAAGCTCACAGAAACCAGCTAGTGCAAAAGAATAAAATTCCCTTCCATGCCCACACCATGGATATCAATAAACTTAGCAACGGTGCACTACACCAACACCCCTATATAGAGGTCTACTCCATGGGCAAGTACACCTTGCCCTCAAGGTGTATTTTCCAGTCCCTATACGTAGTGACATAATTATATTTATCACACGAGTGCTTCAACCAGATGATACTGTACTCTTATTTGACTACAAGTAGCTTATGATTATGATAAAATTATCATTAAAAACACAAGCACATCCAACCAGTGATGACTTTGCACTCTTACATACGTTGAAAATAATCAAATGAATCATCAATAGTTTCTGTTTTTTTAACCTTTTTTATACAGTCAAAGGATAAGACTTTCGAATTGTATTGTCTATATAGTTTTTCTCTATTCTCCATCATCTTAGCTCCAAGCTTTTTAAATAATTTTTTAATTACTTATTTTCCTTCTTAAGATATGAGGTTTCTAATACCATAAACCCCGATTTAAAAAAATCAGTTAAAAAATAAAAGTTGTGGAGTCATAATAAAGTCATTTAAATGATTTCTTGGCTCAGAATATTGTTTTTTGGGTTTTCTCATTAATTTAGAAGTTAGGGTTCATCCATCTGACATTTTTATAGTTTTTCTCTATTCTCCATCACTTTAGCTTGAAGCTCCGAAAAGAATTCTCCAATTATTACTTTTTCTTTTAAAATATCAGGTTTATGACACTATAAAGCTGTAATCACGAATTTTAAGGTTATGTTTAGAGTATAACATTTAAATTCTAGTAATAATAGTTACAATCGTTTGAAAATTAACAGTCATTGAGTTCTAATGAAGTCATTTTAATGATTTTTTGGATCAGAATGTTGTTTTTTCGAGTTTCCTCTTTAATTTAAAGGTTATGTTACAACGATCTGACATTCTCTATAGTTTTTCTGTATTCTCCATTATCTTAGCTTAAAGCTCTAAAAAAAATGTTTGATTCATCTCTTTTCCTTCTCAAGTTATTAGGTTTTAAACAAAAAAAAAAACCGTTTCATCCATAGTGTGTCGTTGCCCCCCCCCCCCCCCCGCCGGTCGGATGTACATGGGTGGCGAGTCCATTTTTTCCTACCGAGAGTGTACACGGGTTGCAAAAGTGCCCGAGGTAGGAAAAGTACTTTACGGCAAACTCTAATCAGAGGTCTACTGAGTCTGAAGAAAAAAAAAAAAATCTCTAAGTAATTGTACCACATGACTTTCAAATTTTTTATAACCATTTTAGATTTTTTTAGATAATTTTAATACAATTTGAATGTTATTCTAGGTTATTAAAAATAATTGTGTACATACAGTTTGAAAGTTATCTAAATAAGTAATTGTATAAAAAATCCGAATGTCTCAGATTTGATGGTTAATCCTATTGTAAACAGGAGAATAATTTTGAATATAGCCCTTTATTCGTAATGTGATTGGTTGGAGATGGTCACATGACTATGATTCAAACAATGCCTGCGGATGGAAAAAGACTTTCGAAAATGTAACTATAATCATTATTTAAAGTTTAAACGAAATTATAAGTTAAATGCATCCTTGTTTGAAACAAAAAATTAGACGAAAAATATACGATTTTAGTAATAGTGCCAATATGTATAGGTGACATATAACGCATATTTTTGTTCAAGCTGCAGACATGATCGGCAAAAGTTTTGAATTGGAGTGAATGTAATTATAAATCAAATGAATTATTTTACTGTGCCCTTTCGTTTCAATAAAAATGTTTGTCAATTGTAAATAATCACGAAATTTTTGTTATGAAGTGTATTGGACTCTCCCCTTGCATTTTATATATTGATCAAAGTAAATTCAAAAAATAAAATCTATTAAAATAATGACCATTAAAAAATATTGTGAAAGAGCGCGCGAAGCGCGCCTGGTATGTCCAGTACATAAAATATGACAATTTATTTGTGCAATAAATAGTTTAAATAAAATCTAAATAACAATTGCCTTATTTTATTGATGGAGGTAAACGGTAAAAAGCTTCCATGTATATTTTTACTTGAAATGGGATCCCGTATTTGAAAGTTAAGTATATTTTTTACTGGTCAATTTTTTTTGTTCGTGAGCAAGGAGAGGGCTTCGCCCCCTGCAACCCTACTAAGGGCTGCTGCCCCTATACCACGCACCACTTTTCTCACGAATCATTTTTTATAAATTATGTATGCTACTATGCTGTTCGAATAATATAGTAAACATTTTTTTGTATAACTACAAAGGTGTATACATAAGTAAATATGATTACGTGCATGGTACATATGTACCATAATAAACAATATGCAGCAACTGACACCTACTTTATTCACTTTTTCGCAACTAATTAAATGCATAAATTTATTTTCAGCACAAATATTATGAAAAATAGTGTACGCAACTCGTGCGGGACGTTTTATACACTCCTGTAGTCGACTCCCACTGGTAACTGGTGCCGGTAACTCCTACCGTTTTGATCATCACTCGTGCGTAAACTCGTCTTTCCCGTACTTCTTACGTAAGTCACTATCAGTAACTAGACGCCCCAGATTTGCACATACGTTACGTATACTTTTTAATCTTCTTATTGAAATACATATATATTCGCAACAACAACCCTATCAGTTATTCTCCGGAAAATTTGCGGTCAGCTCTCAATCTAAAAAGAGTTACAACATAATCATTAATAAATGTATCACTTACGCAATTCCTGCACTTTTCAAATATTAAACGGATGCCGGCTATCATGTTTAAGTACTCTATGTACAGTTGCGTGATGCATGAGGCATACCTATATGCACTCCCACTTTACGAGTGCTTGTTTTGTGATCTTCGGTAATACAGTCAAGAACTTCTTCTGCTCGATTAGCCCGTGCTCGGGGACGCCCAACATCTGGATTACGTACTATCACACATCCTGTCTCTCTAATAATGTATATAAATATAAACTCACCAATGCAATACTATTTCCGTCAAATTAAGGTTTTATAGGACGACACAGCCGTACCTACAGGGTGCTGAGCTGATTCGGAGTGCCGAGTTGCAATCAACTTACTAGCACAGGAATAATTTTTAATATAACAATCCTGAAAAATTCGGAGATGCTCCTCAGGGCCCTTTGATTCCCACGGTATTCGTAAAAACTTAGTATGGTGTCTTGTTTACTCAAAAAACACCACAATTTTATTAGCTACATGATTTATAACTTCCATCAATAAACGTCTTCTATGAAATTTCGAAAATCTAAACTTTTTCAATGTTACATTACTTATTAATGGCTAAAGAATATGCATATAAAATTTTTGATCATAATATGCATTAGAAAAAATTCAAGAACCAATTATACTATATCAGAATACATCTTTAAAACTATTCTTGTAACATGAAGCCCAAAAGTGCTGTTTCCTTCGCAATTAAATAAGCTTTTTTTTTTATTACGTATCCATCGACATTTCATTGTTGCAATCATGTTTTTTTTTTTTTGACGAAATAAGTAGAAAAATTTCGATATACGTGCATTTTCCTATGTATAACATATTTTTGTACGTATTGCGGCAAAAAAAACATGGATCAATTCAAATTTCAATTCAAATTTCAATAAATAAGTAATTAAAAGAAAGCTTATTTAATTCTAAAGACAATAGTACTTTAGGGCCCCTCATTTGGATAATAGTTTTGAAGATATTAACAAAAATTTGATGATTAAGCCTTGAAAATACAGATAGAAATAAAAAATAATAAATAGGTGCGTCAACACATTCATTTTTATAAAAAAAGACTGGGTCAACACGTTCAATTTCGAGAAAATAGCGAGGAAAGTGTCAAACATGAAAATTGTTTTGTTCGGGAACTGTAATTGCGCATGTGCCATAAATGTTGCAACAGTACAGTACTACAGTGCATCGGTAAGATGGCGTGCCATTTAAACGACTGAAATAGATAGTATCAGTCAACACGGGTAACGGTACGTTCTGTGTATTAGAATTGTAAAATAATAAATATAAATTTTCAGCAGAATTATTTGGATATTAAATAACAACTACAAAAATAAGCATCATTCTTGACGACGTAAGATTCAAGTCCAGCATAAGTATATGACAGCAGAAGAGAGTGCGGTGTTGTCAGTTTTATAGCGATAGGGCCGTCATCTTTACACAATATACCTCGGGAAAACTAGTAATTGTGTTAATATCGATTTTCCCGGTATCTTTTCTGCGTATTATTGTTCTTTTGTTGACACATGTGTATAATAAATATCATTGTAAAAAAAAACACAAATAATCATTTGTATG
Organism: Copidosoma aretas; assembly: GCA_030522625.1. Lineage (NCBI taxonomy): Eukaryota > Metazoa > Arthropoda > Insecta > Hymenoptera > Encyrtidae > Copidosoma > Copidosoma aretas. The sequence goes on from JAPYYV010000565.1 coordinate 29,509, forward strand.
ATAAGCACCCCACAGGGGACCCTCATAAGATACGACACCAAGCGCCCAAGCCTCCTTAAACGATGGCATTCATTATGATGGCACATTATGTATTATGGGAGCAGAGGTACGATACTTTTAATTTTTTTTTTTCTTGTAGCGGCCGCTCTAATTACTTTGTTGACATTGATTTCGGCTTAACCTCTTCCTAATTTTTTTCTGTATATTTTTTACCAGTCGTTTAAATCAACCCTTTCGTCATAAACAATATATAATTATTGTAAAAAATCGTGTATGGGCCACCGCCGATGAGCGTTCGCAGCCAGCGGTAAGCCGAGCGCGATTAAGGTAGTTGTATCCCTACTACGCTAGTCAGAAGCATATTTAACTCAGATTCGGTAGTGTGGTATGCCTTCTGTCTTTCTCGCACTTGTGTGAAGACATAACCTTTAGCAGTTCTTATGACGGTTATTAATATATTTCTTATATCACAAATACCCTTAAGTGATTTCGTAAATTCAATAATACCATTAGATATTTTTGTATTATAAAAAAATATCGTCAAAAGTTCATCATTATTTCATATAATATACGTTATGAAAGTACAGAAAAAGGCACCTTAAAGCGTAGAGTGATGGATAGTCAGTCGGCACTGCTAACTGGAAAAAATTTGGGTACGCAGCGCCACCAAAAACACCTACAGCCGCGCGCCCACAACATCTGGCGTGCGGGCCGACCAAAGTTTTGATGCGTGGTGGCAACAATTAATGGTACGCTAGCTCGCCCAACTATTCGTGCTGCTTCTTGCCTGTTTTAAGATGCAGTACACTTTGTGTTGTACATATTAATACGTCAATGCAACGTAACGAATATATTCGCAGATTTACTTCATAGAACATTTGAAATAATCCAGCCTTAATTTCACGTTGTATACAGAGTTTTTATTTTTTTCATCCATGATAATTATTAAAGTAAATGTGTATTCACAAATACAGTATTTAAATACTTTTCTCACCTCAAAAGTATTTAATATTGGGTATTTTAGTGTTTAAATACTAAGTACACTCACGGAGATGGATTCGTTCAGAACGAGAACGTCAAGCGATATCGATAACATCACATAACCTATTTTCACTCATGCCCATTTCAAATTTATTATGGTCTTGTAAGTATATGGGAGCGTCCAAGCCAAGCGTGCCACTCGGCGCTGGCAGCGGCTTTTTTGCATGAATCACGTTCTGTTCAACTCGCTCACAAGCTTTGGGAAA
>JAPYYV010000566.1:0-34078 GCA_030522625.1 Copidosoma aretas
TCTCTATAACTAATCACTTGAATTAAAATATAGGCACTATTTGAGAGTTCCGCAATAATTGGTACAAGCACAACAATACCCTCACTTACCCCTATCTATTTCTATTATCATACTAATGATTTTTCATAAAATCATAGATTTGAGCCATTCTGACTGTAAACAGGAATTTAACCATGTTTTAAATCAATAATAAGCTTAAAAGCAAAAAAAATAGAACGTAAATAAAATTCATTATTTAAAAAATAAAGAATATTACGAACTTAACAGTATGTACATTTATTATAGCATAAAAACTATTTTTTTAGATCATAAATATTCGTAGAAAAATTGAATTACTATGTTCTTTTCGTTAGGAAGCAGTTTAATAAGTGTTTATCAATAATTGAAAATAAAAATCACAGAACAAATTGTAATTTAATCAGCTATTAAAAAACCGAGTTGGTTTTTTAAATCTCACAAAGAATCATTTTTATAGAGAATTTAATTTTCCACAAGACCATACCAAAGGTTTTTTTATATTTGGTATACTGAATTGACTATAACCAAAAGAAAAGTTAGAAAAAATTTTTTTTGGCGAATATTCTTATTTTTGCGAGCGCTATCTGAAAAATAAAGATAAAGGGCTCAAATTTTGACACAATTTTTTTTTCGTAACTCTCAACGAAATTTTGACATAGGACCAAACAAAAAAAATTTTTCTATTTATTTGGCACAGTCTAATAGTCTTCAATTTGGTTTCAGCTTTTGTTTCTACTATAGCAATCGGTATAAGGTCTTATAACTGTCTGCATTCTGCTTGTTGTACCCTACTATTTTATACCAAAATCATTGAGATTTGATAACTATATATGTTCAACAACACTATATTTGTCGCTATATTAAATGGACAATAAATTAACACTTTTAAAACGTACTGGACTCATACTAACTGAAACAATTATATTATAGATTTACAATAGAAGTTCAACAATTTTTCGGTAGCCGCTATTTTAAATGTAAGACTGTTTAATACATCTCACTCTATTGTGCATTCCATGCTCTTTTATTTGACATCTAATTGTCAAGGCTGTACCAAAATCGTTGATTTGCCATTTTGTGCTAGATGCATTTTGTGGATGCTAAACGTTGAAACTCATTTTTTTATCCTTCTTACCATAATTTCTGATTAAAACCTATATTGAAGGGGTTATAGTATAATAGTTGATCTGCCAATTTGTATTAGCTGCCATTTTGTATAGAAAATTACGCATCATATCTTACTCAATCCCACTTATTATACCCTTTCATTATATACCCATTTTATAGGGGTTGTACTGAAATAGATGATCAGCCATTTTTTGTTAGTTGCCATCATGAATAGAAATTAATGCAATACATTTAAATAAATTCTGCTTACCGAACTTTTTTATTTGGTCCCCATGTTGCAGGGGCAGTAGTGAAATAGTTGACATGCCATTTTGTGCTGGACGCCATTGTAAATTACGAATATTGCAACTGATTCAACTCTATCTTACTTACCTTAATTTTTTATTTAATACCCATATTGTTGTGGTTAGCGTGAAATAGATGGGGCGCTATTTTGTATTAGTTGCCAGTTAAATAGAAAATATCACAACTTATCTTACTTGGTCCTATTTATCGTACCATTTCATCAAATACTCATCTTATAGGGGTTTTACTGAACTAGATGATCCGCTGTTTTGTGTTAGTCGCCAATTTAAATGGAAATTTATGCAATATTTTTTAATTTATTCTATGTAACAAACCCTTTTATTTAATTCCCTTATCAAAGGGATTGTAGTTAAATAGATGATCCGCCATTTTGTGTTAGTCCCCATTTTGAATTAACGATAGCTCCTCATACCTTATTACATTTAATGCACTCCTACTGCTTATTAAACCCATATGTTAAATGAGTTGTAGTGAATTAGATTGAATTATGAGAATAAAAATAAGAGCTACTTATAATTCTTTCATCTTAACCGCCATATTGCTACCACCATCTTGGATATTAAAAAATCGTTCTTATAATTTAGCGATATGACCTTGATTATACAGAAGATGCTTATTTTTTGTGTTAAGTATAATTCACAACAATGTCTGTGCAAAGATTAGTTTTTTTGTCATTTTGGGGAGCCTGTGGAGGGTTCTGCTGCCTTCCCTCCGAGCCAAGAGATCGATTCGGACCACTTTTCTGTTACTCTACTATACATATCCTTAGAAATAATTAAAAAATCCCATAAAATAACCATATCGTTGGAAGCTGTCCAACTTTGAGAACAATTTGACCATTTTCTTACCATTTTCTCCCATAGTGCGGCGACGTAGGACAATAAAAAAAGGAGGAAAATGAGATGATTTACGAAACCGAAATAATCAATGTGTGAGGAACAGACCTTAGCAACATGTCGACTCTACCAACACACAACAAGTTTTGACAGGCCATACAGAGGACGAAATGGTTAGAATAATATTGTAACACGACCCATAATCTTGGGAGTGATAGCAAAAATCTGACAAAAACATAGAATATTCATGAGGAAACTGATACAATAATTTTACTCTTAACATAGCAAGAGGAAAAATGAGGCCCTGTCAATCGGGTCAGGACATCCGACAGCAAGACGTGTGTTGTAAGACTTACCTGCTATGGACAAAAACTTCGTAAAATATTGAATAAGGACGTCCAGCCGAGTTACGACCAAACAATCGTATAGGAACGAGCGAAGAAGGTGAAGCTACGCATAGCAACATAATCGATACAACAATCACAGGTGTAATAATAATGATTATTGCGATTACGTTGGTAGTAACCCTAGTGATAAAAATAGTGAGCCACCATAATAATAGACCGTACTCACCTAACAATGCAACGAATTACTTACACATTGAGACATTTAACTCCTAAGACGCTCTTCGAATTACTTAGGCAGCGAGCGTGAATCGGCAGTCAGCCAATATAGAAGCAGTGCTTCTGCAAAAAAAAGCAGAGCCGAAGTACAGCAGCCAGAAGTGACCCGAATGAGCCACACCTTACGAATAATGTAGACATTAGTGAAGAAGCAGATATGCCCAGTGCATGACATGGGCAATGCACAAAATAAACCGCCGGTGCAACTCAATAAAATACAGCCAGCTGCAGGTGCACAAAATGATGATGATTATAATTTTGCCAAAATTTTACCATCAACCCAAAGTCTTAGGTTATAAAATGATACAAACAACAAAAGCGTTGAAAAATCACTTGAGGAACAAAAAATTAATCCATTAAGTACAGGACACACACCACCTTTAGTATGCCTAGAAGGCCCAAAATTCATCAACAGAAGCGCGACATTTTTCGCAGTACAGGACACACACCACCTTTAGTATGCCTAGAAGGCCCAAAATTCATCAACAGAAGCGCGACATTTTTCGCAGGTATGGGTGCTGAAATATCTAGTGTGAATACAAGTCTCGAGAAGGACTTATTTAATTATTTGAACGAGCCAGTGCTCATAACCAGTGTGACACACACACCACGATGTACGTCAGAGACAGTAGAATTACTTCTCAACGGGATTATTTGCACTCTAGACGTAGCCCCTGACGACTTTCTTGTACAAGTTATAGGATTAATTGGATGGGACCTACTGAAAAAACACGATGGCAACATATACGCGAAAAAAAATATCACAATATAAAACGGCACATAGATACCTTTACAAGAACCAGAACACTTTAAAATTTTCGCAAAATCGAGACGTAGAATTTTGGCACGCGTAAAAAAGAACATAAAAATCTACAAACTGGATGAGTAACAGGATGATAACTTCAACTTCATGATACCCTGCTATCATTTTGACTTAATATATGTCATCATTGGCTCTGTTTTATGTAAGCAAATCATTTTGGGCAAACGTTAAGCTATTGTTGACTTGGTGACAGGAGATATTAAGCGACAGTTCCGCTCTCGCGGAATGTTACAAATTGTGTGCCCAGTTCATATGCAGCAAAAACACGCGCTTCACTGCCACTACACCTGTGGGAGCAAAAGAGAGATCCGAGGCTCGGATCTCTCTCTTGCTCTCACGTACCCAAGTGCAGTGACGTTCTTGTGACGTGCTGCATGTGAACAGGGCACACTCTGCTTTGCCGCAGCTAAAAAGTGCTGATGCTCTGATTGGCCGAAATTTTTCTGCTGCTTTGCCATGCCACGCTAGTCTCGCTCCATGTAATTTTTAGATACCACATAAAAAGTACCTAAGTGGGTGGGTCCAAACGAGGAGAAGAGATGAAGAGTGGGGACCGACTTCAGACTTCCTAACGAAAGTACAGCTTATTCGTGTCACCCACTACCATTCTGAAGCCATATTCTAAATCATCTAGCATCTACCTGCTATATATAACTGTAGTGTATCTAAAAATGTGATTCTTCTAAATAGAAGCAAATAAATGGCCACTATTATTACAAGCATATGCTAACAGGCTGCACTTATGAACTAAATACATTCGTACGGGCGATAACACTAGCGCTGGCAGGCCTATAAGGACACAAGATATAAGTATAAATGGAGGGCATCATGCTGTTCGTGGCAACATTGCAAGAACACGGAAGACGATTCGAAAGATAAATTAACCGTTTGGTAGTTAACAACCTAACAATAGAACCGAAAACATATCAGTTTTTTAAAAAAGAACCGAAAGTACTGGGTCACATAGTCGGCAATGGGCAAATCAAAATAAGACCTGAAAAAAATATGCACGTAAAAAACTACACAATACCAACAAACGCAAAGTAAATTAAGCAATTTTCAGGTCTCATTAGATATTTTTGACCTTTTATAAAAAACCACGCAAAAATAGCATAACCGCTTTTATAAATGTTACGAAGCAGTACGAGATTAATGTGGGAGGAACCTAAATAAAAAGCATTCGATACTCTTGTTAACGTTCGTTGCATGGCCCTTAACCCTTGGCAACAGGCGTAAATGAGCCATTTATAGTTACAACGGATGCATCAGACTAAGTGATAGGCGCAATATTAAGTTGAAAAATAAGAGGCAAAGATCACTCAAGTAAATATGCATCCCACTGCCTAACAAATAGCGAGCTTGGCAACCCAATGTACGATAAAGAGCTGCTTGCCCTAGTCTTTGCGGAAAAGCGATATAGATCATACTTGTACAGACGAAAATTTAGAGTAGCTGCCAACCAAGAGCCTCTTAAATATTTTTACACATCAATAAACCAGAGCTACGATTTTAGAAGACTAAAAGCCGAACTACATGGCTAGGAATTTGAAGATATCTTAAGACCCGGGAGAATGAATAGACCACCTGACGTATTGTTGCGCTACCTGATCCTGAAAGAAGGAAAAAAATGTCCTTAATAACAGCGTAGGGAATTGTACGAATTCACAGAAGAACAGGACTACGGGATTTGGTGATAGAAACGCCCCACTGGCAAGAATATACAAGATCCGCGTGAGAGGGAAGAGAATTGTAATAAGAAATGACAGGAAAAATCAAATAGAAATTCTCGATTTAGACATGTAAGACAACAAGCTGATGAAAAAGCAGCACCGGGGGAATAATCATCTAAGCATATATATTCTCATCAACGTCAATGATGTGGACTCAGAGTCATAGTGACCAGAGACGAAATCATCAAGAGATAGAACACTAATAGTAGACTTTACAAAAAAAAAAAATAGACCACATGAACTCTTAATACAAACTAAAAATAAAAAGGAATGGGGGAATACAGACAATTGCGGCAGGGGATACAACGTAAGACTACTATCACAAGGGCCAATCGGAGGTGAACTTGCATATATATGCGACGACAAAAATATGTAGAAAGGTATAAAAGTCGTGAACACACCACTAATACAGCAGGATGTATTACAGAAGAAATAAGGCAACGCTTGCAAATACCAACTAAACACTATACACAAGAGGCCTCCCAAGTTTTCGAATACAATTGAACAAGTGGAAAATTCAAACGATCTTATTATAGCACATTGTGTCAAGGTAAAGCTAACTAATGATTAACTAAAAGATGGATCAGACATAATAGACTAGGAGGGTCAGCAGCTAGCCAAAGAGAGCTTAGCATGGGACGCAGCAGGAAAAAAAAGAGATAAAAGCAAATAGACATTCAGAGGAAGGGTTTGTAGCAGCTAACGTACCGAGCAAAGAGAGCGAGAATAAAAGAGACAAAGAGAGTGGCCGAGGAATCCTTGAATGGCAGCCAGCCCCACCAGACACTATTCAGCTAAGCCAACAGTCACCGAAATAAAGCACACATGAGAAGCCTTCGAACACGACGACATGCAGAAACACGGAACGCCCACATTTACCACAACCTCACATGCACTAACGAAAGCAACGATAATGAGACACCGGACTGAACGATAGAGTCGGTTACTAAATGACTGACGGCCTACTTTCAAAAAAAAGTAATGCTTGATGTCAGGTGCAAAGATATTAATGAAAAAGATAGATTTAGAATATATTTCTGGGAATTAGACGCTACCACAGATCGACAACAGTACGAACTGCAGAGTGCAAAGCAGTCTTGATAATGACCCAGAGGCTAATCACCGTACAAACTCGTGTTCGGACTCCATGCAAATTTTCTATCAAGTTTTGAGTAGTCGGAGAGCGGGCAAACCTACACAGAACTATTGGCACAAATCACACTAACACTTACGCCGCTAAAGACACTAGCAGCAGTAACCCTTGATCAAAATAAATGCTGGTCAAAGTACTATTACGACAGAAAACTGAACACGAAATTTTTTGTAGAAGGGGAGATAATATGATGTTTTAAAAGATCCATTAAAAGGAAAGTACGACACTTAATATCAGATGCCCTGCGAAATCACGGGGATCGACTATCAAACTCATAACGTACAACTGCAGAGAGACGTAGAAATACGTGTCTTATACGTGGAAAAAACGAAGAAGGTGTGTACACTTATAGCCCTACCGTTACAGTAAAGTGAATAGAAAACAAATGAGACCGAGAAAGGATCGAAAACATAGCAAGGCATAGCCACTAAAACCATCTTCTACACTTTTGGGACCTTGTATTTCCACTTATAAATAATCATCTCGTTATTTTATAATAATTTTTTTCTTGCGACCCTTGGACGTACAAAAAAATTATATTTACTATGATTGATATTTAATGTATAATAAATAAATACGTAAATAAAAGAAACAGTAACAAAGTTACAATACATAGAAAGTGATAACAAATGTATTGCAACGAGAAAAAAAGTGTAACAACAAACAAATAAATGAGTAGCAGAATAAATGTAAAATCCAGATACCAAAACACATAGAAAAAACAGTAAATTGCTTGCGGCCATGGACGGAACGAGAGAAAAAAAAAAAATTATATACTCACCTGATTTGGCAGGAATTCATAAAACTTTCTCGTACCTGTCATCTGGCAGAAATCTACACGACAATGATTAATATATGGAGAATAATATATATAAATATATATACATCACTGAAGTCAGGGCGCTGGTGCAAGCACGCTTTTTACAACGCTCTTCTTTGTTTATTGAATTAAAGGTCATTGACAGTTAATTTATCCTATTTCTTGCTCTAACAACGTAGTATTGTTGATATTTAAACTAAAGCATATCAAATTTGAAGCTTACATTTGTCTGTTACACGGTAATGCTATCTACTTGCTTCCTAACCTTAATTCAGTAATGCAGTCTGTCGTGATACCTGCAACTTCTAATAGCACCAGTTGTAAAACTCCTTAGTCTGGGTCCCTTAAAAACTCAGCCGATTGCGGCCTCCCTGGATGTAAGATTTCAAAAGGTAGTGGTGCTCTATGTTATCAGTGTAATTTTACGTTCCATCATTCGTGCATACCCAAATCTGGTAGCATTTGTCTCGGAGACGGGTTGAAAGCCACAACTACTTTCTTCTGTGCTGGCTGTACCAGCTATAACTTGGCCAGCAGTATTGTGCTATCGAACTCTGATCCTCTTTATGACTTCAATGACTCTTTCTTACCCAGGTCACACTTGCAGCAATACACCTCTGCTCTACAGATAATTTCAAAACTTGGTAATCCGCAGGGTTTCGATGCCTTACACCTTGAGAAGACATCCCTATGGTCTAAGATTCTGCTCTGTGTCAGCGAAGCCTTTAGTTTCTTGGGAACGAAATTCTTTGACAAGATTAATTTTATGTTCAATTATTTAAAGTCTGGCATTATGACTGATTTTAATATCGTTCAAAACTGCCTCTCCATTCATGATACTCTTCTGGATAAACATGCAAAGAAAATTAGAGAAGTAAAAACGATGATCCATTCCTGTCACTCCCTACTCAACAAGTTTACTAAGGAAGTTAGTGATCATAAGGCTGCTTCAGCAACCAGATTTGCCTGTCTCGAATCCACTGCAAGTTCTCCATCGCATACTTGTATCACTGCTCTTACACATTATACGAACTCCAGGATAGGCTATCACGCTCCAGCAATGTCATTCTTCGGATCGTGAGGGAATCCTAACTGGACAGCCAACATAGTGATCGCTTCGTCGAAAACAATTCTTGTCGCACTACCGTACTTAAAATTTTATCTGTATTTCTAGACGTTGACCGTTCCAGAATTTATGCCTCCAGGTTGGGTTAATCCAATGCTGGCAACTGTCGTCTTATTATTGTCAAACCGTTTCCTCGCGAGAAGGCAGTACGTATCTTGAGAGATTGGTGAAAACTCTTAACTGGAATTTCAGCTTCAGCTGATCTTACACCAACTTACCGTAAACATTTTAGTAATTTTTAAACTAAGTGTACCAGATTAAATTTGGATCAGGCGATGGCAAATTTCAGAGTTTTTTACTCCAATGGTATACCAAAGATTGTAGATATCAACAAGAAGCATACATCTCGGAAAAAGTCATCATACTTTTCTGCTTAAAAAACTAAGATCTGACCCCAACTTACATCCTTTAGTCTTTTATTATCAAAATTTTAGAAGTTTAAATCACAAGTAAGACCAGCCAAAAACAACATCAAGATATTGTCACCCTTGCCAGACAGCATTGTACTCACTTAAACTTGGCTGCATAAGGCTGCTATGGACAGTGAACTAGGCCTTATTTGCTACAATATGTTTACACAAGAGAGAACCCCAACGGAAGTACATAACGCTTATCTTCTTGTTGGTGCAATGTACGTACCATATAAGCAGTAATCTAGTCAGTCGTATATTCTTCTTGCTTATTTAGTTAAAAGCTTTTTTCAGCAATATCCTAACTCTAAAGTGGCCTTGGTCAGGGACTTTAACTTGACCAATATTTGTATGGGCCTCTCAATCCTCTCTTGAGTACCAAAAACTTGATCGTGTCCCGAAGTGAGTAGATGATGCTGCTTCTATTGTCCGTTAATGTGGTGCAACTTCTGGTCTCAAGCAGTTTCATCGAGGAAACCGTGAAAAAGGCTCTAATCCAGACCTGCTTCTCACAAACATTGACATTTAACTAGTCCAGTCTACCAACTATTTAGTTGATATTTACAAGCATCATCCGCCTAGTTTCATCGAAACTTTCCACGTCAATCTATCAGGTCACAAAACCTTTACCGCAGATCGGGACTTTGCAAAAGCGGATTACAACCAACTAAATAGTGATATAAGCTCCATAAACTGATCTGCTGTCTAAAGTAACTTATGTGATGATACTAGTGTTAGTGTTTTTTTAACCAAAGTCTATCGTGAAATCAATTACTTAGTGCCGGTTGTTATTCGTTCTAACAGTTTATTTCTTAGATGGTTTACTTAAGAATTAAAAGACCTTATGTTCACAAAAAAATGTGCTTATAGAGCTTGGAAGTTGACTGGTCATATATCAGATATTATTGAGCCTAATCGTATCATAGCTTTATGAATTCTTACTTCCAAATAATGTTATAGGGACTATGTAGCTAATGTTAAGAATATAATTTTTTTCCGCCCCAAAACGTGATTTTCCTACACAAAAAATCTCCGTAAAACTGTTAGATTAAACAGTTAACATGCATTTCTGTGACTTAACCTGTTTTGACGCTAAGGAGACGGCTAAATTGTTCGCTCAATGTTTCAATCAATATTATGGCTCTAGTTTTGTTTCTGGCGTCGCTCTAGACCGAGGCTCCCGCGAAGTTCTTTCTACCTTGTCTATCTCCCCAGTTGATATTTATTTACTGTCAATGAGCTTAAATATAGTATGACATGCGGTCCCGACTCTATTCGACCTACCTCTACCATAAACTGTCTTCTTTCTCAGCTCCATCCTTTGTCTATCTTGTTTAATAAGTCCCTGTATTCCGGCAGCATTCCGTCCACTTAAAAATTGTCTTATGTAACACCAATCCTTAAATCTGTGAAATCTTAGGATGTGTGTAACTACAGGCCTATCTCCATACTTTTTACTCTAGCTTAACTGTTTAATGGCATCGTAACGCGTAAACTGTCAAAGTCTCTACTACCATACATAAACATGGCTTCGTACCCCATAAGTTTACTGTCACTTACTTGCTTTTTTTCTCCAGTGCAAAAAATCAGAGCTTATGGTGCCATATTCAGTGCCTTTCCTACGCCCTCAGGCATCCCACAAGAATAACATTGAGGGCCCTTACTCTTTATCTTGTTCATTAATGACATCACATCTGCTGTATCATATTGCTATATTCTTCTCTATGCTGATGATATCAAGATATTAAATTCGATAAGCTCTTCGATGGATTACAATGCCCTTTAGAGAGACCTAGATGCTGTAACCTTTTGGTTATCTATAACGGGTTATCGTTAAATGCACATTGGTGCAAAATTCTCTCTAATAATAATGGCAAAAACAGTAACGACGTACTTTATAACTACATCATTTTCCATCATCAGCTGGAGCACGTGACCAATCTAACTGATTTAGACGTAACCTTTGAGCGCTCCCTGTCATTTGAGCTTTATGTCCCAGCCACGGTCTCACAAGCCTCCAGGACGTTAGGTTTCCTTATGAGGTCAACTAAACCCTTTACATATATCTCTGCGATATTGTATCTTTACAACACTTCTGAGCTGACACTTCTAACTTACGCCTCTCCAATTATGTTTCCTTCTTATCAGGTACTCTCGAAAAAATTAGAAAGTATACGTCACAGATTTCCTAGATTCCTTGCATACAAATTTGGCTCACTTATTAGCCCTCTCTCTTATGATTACTGTGCTGTTGCTTTTAAATTTAAACTTACAAAAATCGAGTCTCTTCGTACTTTGATATTCTACTCATGATAAAAATCGTTAACTTTTCTGAGCGACTCGATATATGTCTCAATAATATATTTACCTTAAGAAATCACGTTTACAAACTCGAAAAACTATGTACTCTTCTGGATTAATTCACCGATAATAACTCAGTTTTTGATAGTACTACGTTCAGACTTCGGTGACTCTAGAATAATCTTCCATCTGTTCTATGTTCATTTACCGTACTTATTAAGTTTAGAGCTATGTTGAGTTCGCACTGTTTACTTTACAGATAGTCAATACTTACACTACGCTTAACTCAACTTGATTTGTTTATATTGTATTGGATCTTATGTATCTTATAATAAATCCTAATTATATTATATTATGCTAGCGTCTCAGCTCAATCGACTTACGTAATCAAGTTGTGCGTAACTTTGATTCATTACCGTCGTTTAATAAAAAGAAAAAAGAAATATATCAGTGCAAAAGAATCATGGGGCTCTGTCTACGCACGATTGTGTGCTAACATCTTTTGTAAGCAAGAAACACGTTGTAATTTTGAGTTATTTCTTACTTTCCTCATTGTAACTATAAGCAGCTATAAAATGTGGCAAAAAAGGATGTGGAAAAGTTTTTATTTCTTTTTACGCTTATTTCCAAACCAGAAAGGCACTTATAACACTGAAAACTTATTTAGGGTGGGAGACTGGCCTTGTATCCCCCACCCCGATTTCATTGCCTTTTTACCCATAGCTTGAACCACCACTCGAGGAACGCTCACCGAGGGACTACCTCTTGGCATCGAAGCCCGGACAGGTTGAAACATGATACCACATACTAAGGGACTAACCTCAGGTGTAGTAGTCTGGACAGGTTTAGGTACACTACCTAAGGCACGGGAAACCCGAACACGATCACGTCCAACCACGCTTACCAAAGGATATGTCGTTAAGAACTGGAGCCAAGATTAACCTGTAGGTAATGGGGCCCGATTCCAAGGGTCCAACAAAATTGTAAAAATCTCCTCCGCAGCACTCTGGACCCGAAAAAAGAAATTACAAGCAGTGTTATAACGTAAGTAATCACTGGAAGCAACAAGCGGGGCCTCGGCCACAAGAACCAAAAAAAAGGCTAACATATGCTAGACTTACAGCATGGGATCTTCCAGCCTTTAGGATAGGTCAGTGCGCTCGCACCACACTATTGCCGACACCCAACAGCCGTACAGAGGGACGATACCCTCAAAAAAGTACCAAAATTCTTGCTTACAGAGAATTTTTATCCCTATTAAGTCAAATAGCGGCCTATTTTTTTCTTTACGTAGTATCCTACAAGAATCCGCTACCGTTAATCCCGTAAAAAGCGGGTATACATATGTGGATTAGGTATGTATATACCGAGTACTGGTCATCTGTATTTTCTCAATAAGTCAAACCTATTTTTTTAATGTTTCTGATATCCAATTAGGCTACAAATTTGTCCAGACCTGAAATTCTAGCTATTTTGCAATAAGATATAGTCTAAATTATAGTAAATCGAATGTGGTATCCAAAACCAAATGGCGGACTAACAGACACTTTTGATATCATTGACTTGGGTATCAAATACATGGTAAAAGACCTCTAAAATTCAACAGAAATGGCCATGACACTAAAAATACAATATGACAGCAGAAACAAAATGGCAGATTATCTTTAACTTTACAAACCTTTTAAAATTGATATCAAATGTAAAGGCATAACCTATAGATAAGAACAGAAATTGCCGAGTTACATGAAATCTAATATGGCAGCCGCAGCAAAATGACGGATAATCTTTAACTATACAAACCCTTCGAAAAGGGTACTAAATGAAAGATCATAACCTGTTTAATGCAACACAAGATGCAAGGTCACTAAAAATTTAATATGGTAGCCGAAACAAAGTGTCGAATACACCTAAACCTTATAAACCCTTTAGAATTGCTTCAAAATAAAACAGCATAAACAGTCAAATTTAATTGATACTGTTTTGTTAATGAAAGTCCCACATGGCACCCAAAACAAAATGGTGAATCCACTCTCACTACACAACCCTTTTTATATGGGTATCAAATTAGAGCGCATCACTAGAAGAATACAACAGTCATTGTCAGCTTTTAAAAAAACATATTTTTGGCTGACGAATCAAAACGGTACATAGTCTTTTTTTACGAGCCCTTTAACATGGGTATTGAACGAAAAGGCTTGACAAGTAGATAACAAGATACTATACAACGTAATGTTAAAATTTATATCGCAGGCAAAAAATAGTGTATGTAATTTTTTTCGAAAAGTAATTTTTAATAAAGAATTGCTTGTTTTTAAACGGAACCCTTCAACGACTCTTAAATTTCCAAAGGGAGGTGAAATATTCGCAAAAAGCTTACATGTATGCGTTAAGGCCTACACACGTTTCTTTTCCATTTACGTAAGGTGTTGAAATTAGTTTGTTACGTTTATTTTGCGATTCTTACTAATAGTACGCTCTTAATAGTAGTAAGCAGTTATACATGTAAGTATACTTCAGTATTTCTACGTAGCATCTATATTTTATCTCTATTATTTTGAAATTAAGTAAACATCTACAGTTATGCGTTATTACAGTACTAAGTAAAAGCATGATGTGAGAAACTTCACTAATAAAGTAAATTTTAAAACTTCTATGACCTAAAAAAACTATAACTTTTAGACCTTTGCCGATATAGATACTTTTCTTATTTTAAGAATGTAATCAAACGTAGACAAAACTTTAACAATAATTTAAAACTGACAGCTAGCCATTTTGACATTTTTTTCAATTTTCAACGCTCATTATCAATTAAGACTATGAAATTTTTTTCATATTGTCGTTTTGTAACTGTGCTATCAACAGTAATAGTGGTCCGGTTTAATGAGTAAATAAAGAGAAAGAATACGAACACTTCTTTCATGAGGAATAATTATAAACTTTTCATCCCATTAAAAATTATTTTAAGAAAAAAGGAGAAAAAGCTTGTTTTGGGATATCACATACATGCAGACGACAAATTTGTAAGTAGCACCTCCATGTCACTTCTCAATACAGATTAGATTTACTAATCATTCGTCATATTTCTTATAAAATCTCAAATAGTCTAAAAATATGTGAAATACGTAGGTCAGGTTATGTAGAAATGTTTTTGAACACTTTCTCTCTTCTGCAACACTAAGTTGTAGAAGGATAAAAAAAAATATTACTGTATTATTTTCGTATAAGCAATTTCTCACCATTATTAAGAGCATACTTATGTAACAAATGGAAAAATAAACTTAACAAATTTATATTAACATTTAACGTAAAGAGAAAAATAAAAGGGAAATGTGTGACAAGCCTTAAAACACAAAAGTTCTGTTCCAAAACAAGAAATTCTTCATCAAAAATTGCTCTTTAAAAAAAAACTGTATACGTTATTTGTCACCTGCGACATAAATTCTAGTATTACGTTATATAGCATCTTATTATCTACTAGTCGTGCCTTTTTATTCAATACCCATGTTGGGGGGCTCGTAAAAAAGACTATTAACCATTTTCATTTATCAGCCAAACATATGTTTTTTTAAAAGTTTACAGTGACTTTTGTACATTGCTAGTGATGCATTGTTATTTAGGACTAATATAAAAAGGGTGGTGTGAAAGTTAACTCGCCATTTTGGTTTGGGTGGCATGTGGGATTTTTTCTAACGGGACAGTAGCGATTGTACTTACTGTTCATGCTTTTTCATTTGATACTTATGCCAAAGGGTTTCTTAAGTCTAAGTTTATCCGCTATTATGTTATAGCCGCTGTATTAGACATAAGTGATGTGGCAGTTTTTGCTGCATTTTAAATGTCTTGCACCTTTATTTGATACACATGTCAAAGGGATTTAGGGGGAAAGTCCGCTATTTCAATTCGGCCGACATGGTTGATTTTCTAATATTTAAGCTATTTCATATTACATAGAATCAGAAACTTAAAGTGTGCGATATTTTAGCCTGATTTGATACTTAAAACATTTAAAAAAATGGTCTGGCTTATTTAGAAAACACAGACAACCCGATTTTGCTACATATTTATATCTAGTTTATATGTATACAATAACTGGTTGTTGGTCTAAAGGAAGCCAATTCTTTTTATGATATTATAAATGCAACAAATTAAGCCTAAATTTAAATTAATTGAATAAAAATTCGCTGTAAACAAAAATCTTCGCCCTTTTTAAGGATTTTAGCCCACTGTAAGACGGTCAGCACTCTCGAGATGAAAATATATATTTCAAGCTGTAAAAAAGTAATAATAAAAAAAGGTACTTACAATAACAAAATCCACTGATTCATAGGTGCAGTAACTGATGGGCGCTAAGGCCATCGCGCCCCCACAAATCGCCAGGACTTTGTCTTCACACTAGCGCCTATTTACGGGGACACCACGATTACGACCAAACAGATGACCTACAAGAAAAAAAAAAGACAGCTAACAGGCGACCTCCTCCTCCAAAATAAGAGTTTAGAGAATAACGCAGCATTATTTGGCACATAGATTCGGGTACTCGCACGCGAGCAATCAAAAGTAAGTTTCACGAATACCAGGAGAAACTGGACAAGGAAGTCGACGTAGAATATACTCGAAAAAAGAAAAAAGCCGTCTACTCGTGACTAGACCAACGAAGAGGAAGCGCCAAAAATCAATAGCAATAAATCCCCTCCTAAAATCCTATTTTTATTAAACCAGAAAGAAAAACGAAAAAAAAAAAGCAGATACAATAAAAAGCACTAACACCACAATAAATGACACACAGTGATTTCCTCTGGTTCAGCAAAAGCCAGCAAAACATTTGCAGCCTCTTTTGTCCAAATAACTGCTACGTAAATCTAACCCAACATAATCAGCACAATAAACATAACAAAACATGGCCTACAGTACTGACAAAAAAAAGGCTAAATCTTGAGAAATTATAAGAAAAGAGCCGCACCTGTTATTCAGCACAAAGCACAAAAAAAAAGTTAAATAATAAGTAAAATGAACAGATCATAACTATCAAATCAAGTGAACTACTACCAGAAAAAAAAATCGAAAAATCCGGATAGATAATTATCAAATATATAACCGAAAAATAGTCATTCTTAAAATCAGCACTATCGTAGACCATCGGGACTGGTATCCGGATAACGTATAAAAAAAAATCTTGTGAATGCAGATCTAAATAGTTACGCATTAGTTTAATAGGAACATAATTTACAAGATTGTAAATTGACATGAAACAATGTCACTAATAAACACCGGAAAATATCGTAAATTCTCACACCCGTCACACTATATATCCCACTATCGAAGAAAGAGAACATGGAGTAAACTAAAGAGAAGCACGGCATACAAAAAAAAGTTTGTGAGAATGCAAGTTGACTAACGAAATACGTTTACATACATCCTTACCAAAATAACAAGAAGACAGGATGAAGAGGGACGACTTAAAAAAAACACACAGCCATGATGCAGACGTACAAAAAAAAAGGAGTCATATAATAAAATATACAACAAAAAAGCATTCAGAACACATTATTGTAAATAACTAAAAAACACTATATACCAATAAGAAGCAAAACAAGAATATAAAATAATAACTTAAATCTTATTGCAGGGGCCAGGTCAGGACTTGAAGAGACATTTTTTGGTCCATAAAGCAAATAAAAAATAGCGCGGTATTAATAGCAGAAAATATCAGTACGCTAGCTACAATCAGTATTACGTGGAAGGTTATCGGAACAGTTGACTTACCCGCTTTTTTACATGGGGCCTCGAGCTCTTACATTTTACAAATGAGCTTTACGAGAAATGTAAACCAAAGAAAATTCACCTTATCTTTAAGAACCCTTACAAAGTTAGAGACAGAAGTCTATTGCGTCAGCGAGCAGCCTAAATCTGCAGAAACATTTTATTGACAAAAGAACAAGTGACTTAAGTTCTAGACGTATTTGCCAGACACACGTCACAAACAGAACGTAAAAAACAGAGATCAAGCCGTATACCAAATGTCAGCAATATCTAAACATTCCTATTTTACACACTTGACGAGGAAGACAAGGACAATTTAAAGAAGCTTTTAGAGTTAAATGCTCATGACACAAAGACACTAGCAATACTGCTGGCAAAGCAGACTGAAATTATAACAACTTAATAACAATTTATAAAGAAAAGTAGATAATGGATAAAACAGACAGTAAACAAAGTCAGACTAGATACAGAGCTATTACACTGGTAGCTCACCCTAGCTCTAGCCATAGAAATGCTGGCAGCAAGTGTGATATCAAGCTGATACATCTACGCTAACAGATGCGGTCCTATTCGCATCGAAAAGCACAACACAGCCACTATTTCTTATACTACACATCTTTTGTCGCTCATTGATCCTAGCAGAAAAAAAAGGCCCGGCCTAACATGCCGAGGGCGAGAGAACGACGCAAGTGCCCTAGAAATATCAAGCTTATCAACCATCACGATCATGTACATGAGTCATCAATTAGCATTATACATCGCAATACCACTCCTTGATAAAAAACGCTTTAAAGTATACAAAACATTACATCTACCAACAAAACAAGTAGACATTGATTTAACAAACGTCTTTGCATACGTTTGGCTGGATCGACACTGTATAGCAATAAACAAGAACTAAGGCGAATATGCTTATATCACAAGCAAATATACAGAAACATAAGACACTTAAAACCGTACTTATATGTGCTCATAACGGACCCATAAGAAATATAAGAGGCCACGACTAACTGCTAAAGAAAATCAGTATTGGGCAAAACATTCCTGTCCCTAGCAGATATCAAATTCAGTTGCTCCAGTTATTTTACACCCATTGGAAACGTTGACATGCACCAAACCAATGGATTTTTACAATCACCAGACAGAAGCCAATGTACATACAATACTGGGAGGCCAAGTTAAGATGATTTATCCTAAAAGGTGTCGGAATCATACAATTTGCAGAGCTGATGTATGGTACACACTGCAAAAATCTACTTCGAGTGATCACTACAGATAGAACAAGAGAATACGAAACTGACTTTTACCGAGACGAAACAAGTTTAACGTAGAAAACGTACTAAAAACGCTAAAAATAGCCGACGGAAATATAACCAAGATAACGGAATCCTGATTGGAAGTTATAAACTCAGATTTAGCAGACAAGCCAGGCCACACAGATACAAATACAATACAAGACCATAATACCCTGAACAAAATTGAAGAAAAAGCAAAAAAATTGGCTGAAGCAAAAAGAAACAATGAGCTCGTAGAATACTATGAATGGCAAATGTATACGATAATCGCGAGCATTAAAATAACAATAGTTGGTTATTTTGTTGTAAAGTGCCTCTTCCAAGGGAGAAGAGCCCTGATTACTCCATAACATAATAATTATAGGTACCTTGCATAACTTTACACATATATCTACCATGTATACCTGTATACATACATCATTTGAAGAAAGGTATACTCGTATATACTGCTCCATAATTCTTAAAAGCTTTATTTCTGCGATGATGAATTATACTAATTAATAATTATTTAATACATGCTACTAACTACATAATAATCATTTTTTAGCTAGGACTAAGCAAATAAAAATAAAAAAATATGTCAAATCAAATATACCATGATACATTTTCATACAAAATATTTATCATGAACAAGAAACTCTGCGTATGTGATACCAAAGCCACAATATGTAAAAATGTAACAAAAATATGTAAAGAGAATAAACCCTACATAAAAATTATAATGTAAGCTAAGCACATAAGATGATTTCGGAATTTGGCACGAGTGTTATAAAAGAGAAAAGAACGCGTACATAAAACAAACGAAATTGTATACACTACGAACACAGCACAACTAGTCCTTTGAAGAAACGAGGATCAGCAGACACAGTTTATTCTTTGCTCCTCAACGGAAAACAGCGTACTGCACAACAGGATCAAGATTTGTATCTTGATCAAACACATAATGGTAGTTTTCTTCACAAATGTGCATCTCTTCAGGGCGGTACCTGGGCCCGAGGGCGCTTGCGAAGCAGCGCCCGAGGGACTGTAGGGACCTCCCTGGTCGGATGCACATGAGTGGCGAATGCTATTTTTTCTACCGAGGTCGCACCAGCCTCTCAAAAATGCCCGAAGTAGGAAAAAGAAATTTACCGTCGAAGACGACGTCGTCGTGACCTCGGACGTGTAGCGTCCGGTTCGCATAGCAAAGCAATACGTACGTGCCCTACTACCTTTCATAGGGACAGATAACTAAGAAGAGAGGACAGAAGCGTAAATATCAAGTCAGGACAAAAAATAGAGGAGAAGAAACGGATTCAAGACTCTCGAGACTTGCAGTCGCACCTACATGTTACCGCGCTAGCCTTGGCTCTTCCATCAGTCTTCAATAATAGTAAAAATGAGGTAATAGTCCTCACTGTGTAATTATTTTGCGTCCACCTAATCACCCACAGACCCACGAAACACACCCAATCA
Organism: Copidosoma aretas; assembly: GCA_030522625.1. Classification (NCBI taxonomy): domain Eukaryota; kingdom Metazoa; phylum Arthropoda; class Insecta; order Hymenoptera; family Encyrtidae; genus Copidosoma; species Copidosoma aretas. Next base: position 19,785 of record JAPYYV010000566.1, read on the forward strand.
TGTTAACGTCTATGTTACTTAAAAGAAACGGAGATACATGACAAATAGTTAAAAAAAGTCCTAATTAGATTGATTTTAATGTTTTGTGAGACTGTCAAGTTTGATAACCAACGAAATTTGCAAACAATTGTGTACCTAGCTAAGTGTGCAGGTAAAGTATAGAATCAACGTGTTACAAAAACAAAATCCGACCAACTGTGACGTTTTGTGATCTGGTCACGTTTGATAGGAAAAATATATTACAAATTTTTATTTGTCAAACTAATAAAGCAGTTGAGAAAAAAGAATCAAAGCTTAAATAGATTTAAAAAAACCAGTCAGTGAGTGCTTGGACACCCCACGATGAAGTTATAATTCTTTAATATTTTTCCATTCAATAAATAAACAAATATAAAAAATATAGTATGTAGGTGAAAGAAGTACAGAGTTTAGCTATGGTACGACGTGCGGACAGGCCTGCTAGTAAGAGACTGCCCGTTTTTATCGAATCTTCCAATTATTTTAAATAGCTTCCTACACTAATAATATCTCTTATGTCGCGCTCGCACTTGCCACATACGCTTACACACTTATTTTTAGTCCCGTATATAACATGCACAATATATATATATATATATATATATATATATTATATATATCTAAAAAAGGCTTAGAAAATAATAAAATTGTATTTACATTAATAAATGGTTATTTAATCATATAGAATAGATGATACACATATTTTTAATAAAATATGTAACAAACACGCAAGGGTGCTGCCTTGCACAGGGCACTTCTATACAAGTACAATACACCTTATATCACTATAACTGTATAATTAAGTGTTTGCATATGGTGTAGAGTGCTTGTGCAAAGTTGTACGGGGAAGGACTGGACCCTTGCCGCAGTGAATGGAGCTTAACTTAAAAAATTACTCTATTTACGAATAAAAAAAAAAACTTGGGCGTCATGTGTGACACACCGCAGAAGTGAGAACGGCAAAGGTTATTGAATGTGTACAAATGTATTCTAAGAGAGAACGAGAGCAAGTTAGTGATAGATAGGAGATGGAAGTCATGTGTGTAAATATCATGGCAAATAAAGAAAACTATACATGAGATGCAATTAATTTATTCTAAATGAAAAGCAACTTAAAAACGTCAGTCTTTTTCAAGTTATGTTGTTTCCAAACAATATAAAAAATTATTTCTATATAACGTATGCATGTCTGCATTGAATCGTAAGAATTGTTACTTTCGACCTATCTTGCTTACCCGTCGAGATATAGCGTATTTTTTGTTTTTTAAAGGTTAAGCTGTCATAAAATTGTTTTGGATTAATTTGTACACATTCGTATTTATGTCTTAAACGTGTCGTAATCTTTTTCGATATTTTTTTACCTTTTTTTTACCAAAATATACCAAAAATTAAGAAAATTGCGGTTATGACGTAACGTCGACTAAATTCGCTCTATTTGTCCGACTATATATTTATTTACCCTTAAGGGTGCACGTAAAAATTAGCATTTTTAGCCTACCTGACTTTCTGATTGAGATATTTCGTATTTTTAGATGTTTCAAGGTTATGTGTGTACAAAACCGACAATAAATATTTTTGCATATTAAATTCTGAGTCGATGGTAAGTGCAAGATGATTCTTATTGAAAAAATCATATCATAAAATTCTGATTAAATCGTCAGTGTGATGTCATTCTAACATTGATTCTTGTGCGAAATGGTACTGACTTAACGTTAAATTTTTATGATTTGTCTTAGATCTAAGATCAATATATTGCTGAACAACATGTTAATTTAATATGATGCTAACTTTTTGTTTCGGCATCACAACATCTTCTGAAAGATAAGCTTATAATTAAGCTCTTCTGTTCTGCTTACCTCGTCTATTAATAAGGTATGTGTACTACTACAATCGGTAAATTTGATGTGAAAAAATTTTCCCACTATGAAACACACTGAAAATGTGATGAGAATATAACTTACTGTTATGACACATATAATATTTATTATGTCAAATCGCAATACCTCACCCACCTTCAGTCGTAAAAAAATATGGCAAAGACCGATCTTTCTTTCCATTGTGCGAACGAAAATATCCTATTCCTGGTCGCTGGGGCATGAAAAATCATGTGCGCACTACGGACAAGTGAGAATAATGCTTAGAACATATGTTTGCCACCTCTAGCTTTGCCTTGGGATGGCAGCATATATGCGATCTGGGACATTCTTTATTTTCCCGCCCTAGGTGCATAATGTACTATTTTCCAGCACTACTTTTTTTGGAATGTTATTCATGCCTTAGACAGTTATCAAAAATTTACAAATAAGTAATTAAAAGAAAAATAGTTTTGAACAACTTTTTCCGTCTTATCGTTAACTGTACAATACTATGAAAAAAGTAGTTTTCTCCACAAATGTGCGTCTCTCCTGGGCGATCCTTGAACCCGAGGGCGCTTGCGAAGCAACTCCCGAAGCCCTGTTGGGATATGCCTGGCCAGCTGCACATACGTTGAGAATGCTATTTTTCCAACCGTGGGTGTACCAGGGTTCCAAAAAGACCCGAGGTAGGAAAAATTATTTTGCTTATTTAGATGTGTAGATGGGTCATTTCGCTGAAAACGTCCTATTCGGCCAAAGGCTAGCATGAACAATGCCGTAATGGTAGTTTTCTTACCTAGGGTGAAAAGTGCCACTGGCGTTTTGTGCCCTAGGGCCGCACTTTGGGCCCTAAATTGCCTCGCGCCCATGGGCAGTAAAGAACTTTGCGCCCTGCGCAAGGTACTTTACGGCCCTAGGGCGCAAAGTGATTTCGCTGGCCCAAAGTGTGCCCATGGGCCCAAAGTTGCACTTTGCGCCCTCAGCAACAAAAACACCGTTCGCACCTCGGGCACAAATATACAAAAACCCTTGACCTTAGGACGTGCATTTTGTACTTTGCGCCCTAGGTAAGAAATAGTTGTTCTCGTCACTAATGTGCATCTCTCCGGCGCGGTCTCTGGGCGCTATGGCCGTTGGTCGTTGGGACGCCCCTGGGTAGATGCACATGAATGGCAAACACGGTTTTTCCTACCAAGGGTGTACCAGGGTTGCAAAAGTGCCTAAGGTGAGAAAAAATTTTTTTTGCATCAGTACATGCAATTTGTGTCTTCAAGGGCTCCTGCTAAGTTTTCTTTTACTTGAAAAATGGCCTAAAAATCAAGATTTTAGAGCATAATATGAAAATATAACTCCACCCTTGCTTTCAAATAGTGCACTTACAATACATATTTGTCAGCTTCACTATTTAAGCCGATAATTTAATATTTTTACAATATTTTCTGTGTTCTGTATACCGTTACGGGCTCATAGGAAATTACTAAATAATACTGCAGTTGCCACCTAATCAACGAATATTTAGCTTGGTCCTTGCTCCAGTACAATGTTCTTTCCATCTATTATCGTTCCCTAAACTATTCGATCTGCAATCTACTCAAAATTCATAAAGTATTAAGTTTTTGAACTGAAGCGCTGCAGATCAGCGATATTAACGTATAAGAGTATTTTTCTTGGAAATTGATGATTTATCAAATTGTGGTCCCGCATCCTGAGCAGCATCCTAGTCCTTACCATTGCTACTCCGTCAAGGTTAATGACAAATATATTTTACAGAATTTCACAGGTATAATTTTGCTTTTCATTAAGAGGGAATTGACGTGTAAATGGACAAGAAACAAAAGGATATGTATTATTTGTAAGTAAAAGAAATTGTTGTCAATAAATTTCACATTAAGCAACTCTGTAATGTTACACGGCACACATATTACACAAAATTGTATGTATCCTATGGACTACGCACTTATAGGTAAAGTTTTATGGGCTAAAATTTTATAGGTACTACGTGGCGTGAAAAAAAAAATTATAATTAAGGTGTAAATAGATTTGAAAATATTCATACATGACAAATGAGTAAGAGAAGTTGTTACCTGACTAAATGTAACGTTATGTTACCCTGTCATGTTTAATGACAAATATATATCAAAAATTTTCAAAGGTATTACTTTGCATGCAATTAAAAATGGAATAGACAAATAAATAGACAAATTTAAAAAGATAATTTATGATTTATAAGTAAAAAAATTTGTTATTTTATTGAATGTGACGTTCTGCAACTCTGTCACGTTTTATGACAGACATATCATAGAAAATTGAAAAAAATACAGAGTATAAAGTTATTGATGGAAATTTTTGCGGTAGAATTGTATAAATAGTACGTACCGTGATATAAAAAAAGCAATAACGTGAAAATAGACTTATAAATGGTAATACGTGACAAATAAGTTGACGAAGTAGTATTCCGACTAAATGTGACGTATTGTAATATAAAAAACAAGTCCGTCACTAATGAATCACAAAAGTTGTGATCTGACTTCATGTGATATTTTGGAACTCTGTGGTGTTTAAAAGCAATCGATGTTACAAAATTATATAGTTTATACTTTTCTATGTAATCAGCATTTCTCATGAAAAAATCTATTTGGTCCGTCAGATAGATTAGCAAAAAGTATAAGACACATGATTTCTCTTTTTTCTCGTAAATATATAATGACGGATACAGAGCACATCAAAGATCAGGAGTAGGAGGTGATTACATCAGAAAGTTATAAAATTTATGCACGATTCTATAGCTTTCTGACGTCATCACCTCCCACTCCTGATCTTTGATGTGCTCTATCTCTGTCATTTTTTGTTTACGAGAAAAAAGAAGAAATACGTGTCTAATATTTTTCGATAATCTATCTGACAGACTAGATAGATTTTTTCATGAGAAATGCTAATTAAAAATCGAATCAACGTGTAAATAGATTTTGATAAATGAAAAGACTTGACCAATGATTTAGAAGGTTGTAATCTGACTAAACGTTACGTTTTGTGAGCCTGTTACGTGTAATAGCAAATTAATTTTACAATTTATTACATGTCTTACATAGCATGCAATCCTAAAATAATAACGGTGTATCAATATATTTAAAAAAAACAAAATACTTTACCAACGAGTAAAGAAAATTTTAATCTAAGAAAATATAAAATTTTATGACTCTTTCACGTTTCATCGTACATATAATCCGTAAAATTTTACGTATCGTACATAGTATCAATTTAAAAGTAAAATCAACATGTACACAAATAAAAAAGAAATTGGAAATACATAAAAAATAAGGAAAATAATGTTTTGGGAACCAGTAACGGTTACTGGTCTATAAGTTATATTTAATTAAGTTACAAAGTTCAAATTTACTTGCTTTTCAGAATAACAGAATCACGCTCTGTTGTAAAAAAATTGAGAAATACATGACAGACAAGTACAACAAAATTATATCTGAATGCATGGGACGACATGTGACCATATCACGTTTGATTGAAAAAAAATGTAACCAACTTTTATGTAACTTACTAAGCATGCTAATATAAATAGAAATAAAGGGTTATTAGATAGATAAGTATAACGTACATGGCAAAGTAGTAGATGAAACTAAAATCTGATAAAATGGGACGTTTAGTGACATGTTTTGAAGTTTATGTTAAGACGCGACGTGATACGGTCAAACAGACAGCAGATTAACATCAACTACTCTTCATAACATTTAATAATGGTACTCAAACGTGTGCCACCCTCCGAATTATTTTTGTAACCATGGGTCATCATAATCTTTACAGTTTTCGCCGTTTTAAGGATTTCTCAAAAACTTCTACTTGATTCTTAGATTAGACTTTTTTAATTGGAGATGTACAAATAGTCAAAAAATTAGGTATTTAAAAGGTTATCAAGAATAAAAATTACATAGTCAGCAAACATTATTCATAAAAATTAGTAGCCTTTTGAATACTATGGTCGTAAGTATTTTTTTGAGTATTCTGGAATCTTAAGACACCATCAGAATTCAACATAAAATCTTCATTAGACACCTTTTATGTTAGGATTTAATTGTCTGTAAAGTATTCTTGTAAAATGGTTTAGCAAGATTTTTATCTCTGACCATTATGTGATCTTTGTCCTTCATTATCAGCCTGGGAATTTGTTTTACAATTCCCGTACTGCTTGGATCTTAAATCAAGAACATACTTGTTTTGAATGAAAAATTGATAATTTAAATAATTATCCAACACTTTAAATCTACTCTTTTTAATAAAAAGCCCGACAAATATCATGATTTTTAAAAATAACAAGTACAAGATGAGTTAGATAGGTAATATTTTAGACTGTGCAGCTGGTCTAGGCAGATAAGTTTCTTTGCCATTTGAGAAAGGCAAGTAAATTTTTCTTAATGTGTCGGGTAGGTGCGTTCGTACAATACATAACATCTTACTAAGAAATAGCCATACTCTAAGAGCTCTCGTCTAGGTTTTGTCGGTAATCTGATATTGATTTGAAGTATATTCTCAAATTCAGTAATAGTACACATCTAACTTCTATCTTCCATTAGAATGTGCATAAGGCTTACGTAATGTGCTATTGATGATCGTCACACAACTCCATAACATGCTGCACGGATTTCTAAGTGTTGTCGAGTTGTGTGCCAGCTTAGTGCTTAGTATAGCTTGATTAACTACCCCCGCTCTACTGCTTGTCCAGTTGTACCCCGTAGTTGCGGATGGCGATACAGAGAAAAAAAGAGTTTCTTGGAGCTTGAGTCTTCTACGTCTCTAAGTATGTATAAATTTACACTCTCTTCTTGATCAGCTACCACGGCTCTTGTCTCTCGGATCAAACTTCATCGCCAGTACCACCCCTGTTACTTCCTTCAGTGTCTCTCACCAAGGTTCACCACAGCTAGCATAAACATTAAGATCAAAAGACAATAATTTGTATTTGGAGCTAACTATTTGTATTCAGTAATCAAAATACATGCCCTTGCATTATATCTTTGCGGTTTTTAACGAGCCTAATTTTACTGGAAGGTTAATGCCAGCAAGTGCCAGCGAGCAGAGTAGGATAGCGGGATAAGTATCTTAATGTTGAATTTCTTTTTTCATGCCTGGGCATCACTGCTAATTGACTTGGTTATGACTTTTATAAATAGCGTATCAAGCTACGCACACTTACGCACAAAAGTTAAGAGAACGTTACTCACATAGCGTCGTTGAACAAAGGTTTCATACACGTCAATAGAAAAGCCAGACAAAAGGCAGCCCTATGGTTTACAGGCCGTCCACGTTGTAACCATCATTGCTTATGCGTGACTTTTCCTAGAATATCGACATACAGTCTCATACTCATCTGAGTGCAAACTTACTTTGATATGCTACGACTCGAGTTAATGCAGCCGTGAGCAACACCCACGAAATAGTCAAACTAAGATCCTCTGCTGATTACCGGCTTAAGGGGGCTCTATACTACTATGCAGCACTAAAGTTGTGATTAATGGTAAAGGATATCGTTAACATTTATTATTATCAAAGTTAATTCCATTCTAAGAGAGAGTAATAAAAGCGTAAAATTTTTTTTTTTTTCATTTAGCTTGTTGCATATTCGGGAAATGTTAGGCATAGAAACGACTCAACAAAGTTAGTCTTGTAAAATGTATAAACAATAGTACATAACTGTTTATACTATTTCATATTTTATAAAATTATTTTGATAACTTTGATTAAAGTCTTTTAAGGGATAATCCAAGCCTTGAGAAATGAAAATTTTATAGAAAACAGAACAGTTTCTTAACTTCATTTAACTTTGTTTTTCTACAAAAAAGTACCTGAATGTGCAATGTTTTTTTTTTGCCGCTCACGCGCCTTTTTCAGTCTGCTTAATCTGCCATTAGTCCCACTACGTCGCACAGTGTGTCGAAACGCTGAAAAAAGTCTCTAAACTCGTGCTTTCCTTGAATTTGCCTCCAATTAAAGCGTTTTTAGGCTTATTTTGTTTATAAAATGATTACTTACAATGATCCAAGTTCCTTAGACGTGTAACGAATTTGTATATACATTATTCTTAGATATATATGGAGCAAATTTTTATAGTTAAAATACTCTGGACACATAATACGTTGTAAAAGTTACCTGATTTGTACAAAATTAGGTGTGCAGGGGTTTTTGAGATTGCTGATCACGAATCTAAGGTCAAATTCGCCAATTTTAAGATTGCGGATCCAAGATAGCAGAAAAAACTTTCAAAGTAAACTAATATGCACCAACATTGTCAGATAGATGTTTTTGGGGTCGCTTATTACGAATACAAGGTAGAACCCGCCAATTTCAAGATGGCGGATCCAAGATGGCGTACAACATTATAATTCAACCAAATCGCTTTAACTTTGACATACAAATGTGTTTTGGTTCGCTGATTACGAATGGAAGGTCAGACTATTTGATATCAAGATGGCTTCTGCAAGATAGCGAGCCAAGTTTTTAAGAATTAACTGATTCATACCAAATTTGGTTTGCGGGGGTGCTAAATGCTAAAAAAAGGTAAAAACTTATACGCTTGCTGAGTTTTTATTTATAATAAATGATTTTGAAATACTTTGTTCGGTAAATCATTACCTACAAAAATCCGAATCCCTTGGACAGATGGCAATATGCTATATGCATGTATATTCATAACCAATTCCACAAAAAATTTGAATTCCTAAGTATGAAACCAGAACTAAAATAAAAAAGATGGTACTTCAATTAAAAACATGTAAGTTACTTAAGTACATCTTAAATGATGGAAAAATGCTTCTGTCATTTATATTTAAAATAAAAAAAAAGTTTCAATCAAATTATAGCAAAAAAATGTGTTTTTTAATTCCGTGGTAAAAAAACGTAAAAAAATTTCAGAACTCGTGCTTCCCTCAAATTTTCATCCAGGAGGTGGCTACTATTCAGACAGAATAGAACTCGTCTTTTATGTTTTTGTAATAAATCCATCAATTACTGTCAAATTATAATCAGAATAAAATTGTAACAAAAATACTTGATAAATAAAACTTGCGGTTCTCGGGCTACAATGTAAAATAATGATATTGTCTAGCATACTAAGACGTACATACCTTAAAAATCTTTTGCTTTATTATTTAATTATTAACACAAATATTTTTTTTAAAGGAGTGCAACAAACACTAATATTTTTCATCGGCTCATGGTTAATTCGGATCCGTATTTGTCTTTGCATCGTGACAGGCCAAAAATGAAACATACAGCTTTGACCAAAGAAATGCTATTTTTACTGAAACGACAAAATGTAGATAATAACCATTATGTGCCTCTGGAAAAATACCCCATCAATTTCTAAACTATTCGTGAAAATACAGATTTTTCAGAAGAAGTAGAATGTAATACCTCGTTGGAAAAAGAAAGTGTATCAGACAATGAATAAGATAATTCGGTATAAATATACATACATATGCACACGTATATACGTAGCTTAATCATATAAGTAAGGACCTCTTACTGACCTAAAAAAAAAATTCATGTTAAATATTACATTAGTAATAAAATAAGCTAAAAAATGAATAAGGAACGAACAAATTTATGAAAAATTATCATTGAGAATGTTGATCAGAAAGCTTTAATAAAATCAAGTTAACAGAAGTTGTAAGGTAGTAGATAAATTCCCATTTTGTTTTGGCCCTTATTGGAAATCTATAATAACGTCATATTGCTCGCAGTGTCTTACTAGTCGTGCCCCCACATCTTATACACATGTAAAGCGGCTTTTTGATTATAAGATAAAGCGATTTTTTGTTTCTGCCGAAATAATCATTCATCCAAAACATAACAGTGCTTGGAGTGTTCTATTAGTCCTGCCCTTTCATTAAATATCCATGTTGAGCGAGTAGTAGAGGTTCAGGTTTTCCGCTATTTTGTTTTGATTGCTATACTGCATTTTCAATAGCGTAACAGTGCTAACAGAGTTATTCGAGTAATGCCGTTAAATTTAATACCCATATCAAAGGGATTGTAAAATTTGGGGTCATTAACCTTTTCGTTTTGGCTGCCATATTGGATTATGGAATAAAATGAATATAGTATATTACATGATTTTGTGAATAAGCGTGTGTGAAATTTTATATACATAACATGCCGTAACACGTCTAAGGGTTACGGATCCTTGTATCCTTGTAGGCTATTCTCTAACGGGCAAAATAAGCTTGAAAACGCATAGATCAGATAAAAATTAGAGGAAATCACGTGTTTCGAAACTTTCTTAATCTTTTTTCATCACGAAATTAAAAAACATAGTTTACAATTATTGTGTTATAAAAAAATTCTTTTTATCTTCAATATGAATGACACGAGCATTTTTCCATCATTCAAGATGTAAACAAGTAACTTACATGATTGTTATTGAAGAATCATCATTTTAATTTAAGTTTAGGTTTCATACTTAAAAATTTTAATTTTTGTGGAATAGCTTATGTATATACACATACATAGCATATTGCTAGCTGTCCAAGAGACTCTGATTCTTTTAGGTAATAATTTTACGAACAAAATAAGCCCAAAAACATTCATCTTCAATAAAAACGAAGCAAGCGCATAAGTTTTGATCCATTGTTAGCATTTAGCACCCCGGCAAACCCAATTTGGTACGAATCGGTCAATTTTTGAAAATTTTGTCCGCCATCTTGCAGTAGCAATCTTGGTATAAACAAATGCGACCTTTGATTCGTAATCAGCGACCCAAAAAATATTTGTATTTTAAAGTTGAAGCCATTTGATTGATTTTTGATAATGTTGTCCGCCATCTTGGATCCGCCATCTTACAATTGCAAATTGAGCCTTAGAATTCCTAATCAGCTACCCTAAAAACCCCTGCATACCAAATTTTGGACAAATCGATTGACTTTTACAACGTATTATGTATCCAGAGTATTTTGAATCTCAAAACATTCTGTATATATACCTGAAAGCCATATATATACTAATTTGTTACACGTCTGAAAGACTTTAATCATTGTAGATAACCATCTTACAAACAAAATAAGCCCAAGAACGCTTTAATTGGATAAAAATTCAAAGGGAAGCACGAGTTTTGAGACTTTTCTCAGCGTCTCGATACACTGTGCGTCGGCTACTACATCCAAGTCCAAGGACTTACCCTGCACGCCAAAAAGAACTTGCTATTTGGCAGAAGTTAAACTTCAATTGTTTAAAGCCAGGGCATTATGTAAGGGCCTGTTTCTTAAAAAAGATCTGCCAGCTCTGCCAGGCTACTCATACATAGCCTACTATAGTATGAAAGCTACAAGTGGGAACCCAAGCCTTTCGACAAGTCCATTGCAACCAGGCAGGTAAAGAGGTATTCTTGTGCTTATGTCAGCAGCGATAAAATGCATGACGATTTCTTACAATTATGACTTGTGGTACTCCCTACGGCCCTTGTCTGGTTTGGTGGATGAGGTGAGACTTTCACGGTGCGGGCAATACTTGATCCATGGTCAGAGATCACGATAATTTTGATAGATCTGGCCAGATAAATTCGAGCTCTGACGTCAGCTGTTAAAGCAAGTACATCCAGCCTCAATAGTTACCCTACCGTAAGAGCGCAGATTCTGGCTCGTCGACTCTTCGGACCCCCTGACGGCCCTCTAACTCTCAGCTTGAAGGCGATATGCATTTAGCGGCCTGGCCTATATCCTTCGGCTGCCCTAGTATACCAAGCTGTGGTCGAAAAGAGGTAGAACTTCGGACAACTCGCTGACCCAGACTTCGGCACACTTCAAAAATTTGACATACTCCTTGGAGCCAGTGCATACCACCTCCTGCTCCAACCAGGATTTAGCCGTCAAGGCGAGATCAGTGGACATGATACTATCTTTGTTTGGGCTCTGACTGGCAGGGGTTATGCTCGCTCTACAAGCATACGAGTGGCGTGCCTAATACTGCAGAACTACACAGAGCAGCCGTGGCATCCACAAATCGTGTCCATGCTACAGTGCTTTTGGGAACTTAAGGACGTCCCACAAGCTAGCAGTTGCTCCCTGAATGACGTTGCATGCAAAAGCATTTTTAGCGACTAGAGCGAAAGAGATATTTACAGCATTAAGAATGTTTATCGATCTTTTCTCCTTATACTTAGGCAGATCTTTAGATGCATTACTTAGTCAAAATGTCATTATAAAGCTACAATCACCGTAACTAGCAGTTTATTTACCTGCTAAAAATGAAGTTGCAAGTGTTCAAAATGTACATAATTTTTTGACTCAGCCGGTATCTACAAAAAATTAGTTAAAATCATGATTGTTACTATCAAACGCTTGTTGCACATAACAGGCAGGAAACATGTTACTGTATATTCATAATAAATACTCGAGTTTGTTTGGAAAAACTAGCATAAAGAAAACTAGTACATTTTGAAATAAAAAAATAAAAAAACAACAACGTCCATCCTACTGAAATTGTTTATTACCTGACGTCACTGACAGCCGCTATAATAGAAAAAGATACGGCGTGAGGGGTCTATGGACCCCTGGTCGAAACGAAGCTACTTTCGCTTTTTAGTAGACTTTTGCTATACAGTAATTACAATTTATAATATACAATATTAATTAATTAATATTTATTTGAAAACAATTTATAATAAAATATGTATACGTACTTATTATGCATAAAATGAAGAAAGATAAATTAAAAATTGAATGATCTGGGATATCTATGTTCATAACTAATAGATAACAATGTAAGCCGTACAAAATGTATTTTATTAAAAACCTTTTCGTGTTGGAAGAAAACATTAACGATGTACTGTGGATATACAGGTCAAAGTTGAAACGGATTCAATCATTAAGTACTAAAAAGAGTAAATGGCACTTGCAATTGATATGGACTGACATTATACAGCATGTATCTGATCCACTCTGGCCAAGTGGGTAAGATATTCGCCTTCTGACTAATATATAGGATAGCTAGAGCATCTGTGGCACACTATCATCGTGTGCATAGTGCATAAGAGAGAGAGGGACGGACAAACACACTGCAATAGTCCATACTTGCACAGTGCAGTAAAAGCAGTAGACCTCTACATGTGTATACATACCCATACACATGCGTATATATTATATCGTACGGTTTTTGATCCGGGCCTGGCCAGTGGAGATGACAGTGGGCAGAGAAAGAGGCGCATGCACCAGTCTGCTTGTTTGTCTTTCTCAGAATTGGACTCCGACAATGTCCCTACAATGTCGGGAAATATTCTTGTAACACTTTTTTTGGTCTAGCTCCCATCCGCCCAAAGCCTGTAACGCGAGATAAGGAGCTTTGCTCCAAAAATGCTAATTGGAATCCAACTTTACTCTGTTCAAGCCAAAAAAAGGATTGAGAAAAATAAAACTTGATTTTTCTAGTAAAAACTGCCAAAAAATTCAAAGAACAGTATTTTAACAAAGTAATGTTGAGTCTGATGAACAAAAGTAGTCCAAACAAGATGAAGAAATTCAATTACCTAAAGCAACAGATGTTTGCATCCAAAACATCGATGTCGTACGGCTGATTGTTATGAGGATTGTTAAACCTACATTTTTACAAATATCTATCTCGGTTCCGCTTATCTGATACGGGATTTCTTTGAATAGATGACTAATAGCGTTGTTGACTAATTAAGTATTAGTCGTTACGATATTAAAATATGCTTTAACCTTTTTCTCATAGATGTGTAAGGACCTGCGAGTTGGTAGCAGACATAAATTCTGACGTTCAATTAATATGCGCATCTTATTACTATTACTATAATTAGAAAATGCATACGGCTGGGAAGCATGAATCCTATAGTACACAGTTAATTCGTCAAAGGTGACGTAAGACTAAATTCTCGAAATTATTTTCATATTTAATTCAGCAAAATAAGAATATGAAAGTTAGTTTCCCCCGAAACTTTGTGTTTTTAATCCCAGGTTTCTTGGAAATCGGATGTTTTGATGCGTTAGCTTTTGTCGTCTTAGCTGCTTTTTTCAACGTGAACACAGTTTGAGAGTTTATAGTCGACTTAGCGCTCAAGCGCATATTAAACTGATCATATAATTTTTATAGTTATAATCTACTCCCATAATGGCGTTAATTTCATGTGCGAAATTTTAGTTATAACCTCTCCATGAAACTTGACTAATTTACCGTTCTGATCAAACGATACATAATTGCAAATGTCTAATAATCTGTCTAAAAAATGGTAAATATATTATTCATAAATAAATTTGATAGTTAATATATAGAACGCAGCTTCTATACTCGATTTTTCAGACAGAATTTTTTTTTAAGCGTGTGTGTGTGTGCAATTACATTGCACCCACACATGCATACGCATTGACTTCATACCAAGCAAGTTCAAGCCTCTGTTGAAATTCA
>JAPYYV010000567.1:0-30745 GCA_030522625.1 Copidosoma aretas
TATTTTTTTTATTGAATCAGTGATTTCCACATTTGCAATAAAAATATTTGTAAACTTAGAGAAAATACATAATTAGACGCGTCGGTCGAAGAAAAACTTGTAACAGTACATTACTATTTATTTTAGCATTGCAAACTACCGTTAAAAGGTTTTTTTTGTCCGAGGCGTCCAATTAAGGCTTATTTTTTAAAAAGTCTTTTTTTTCGATATTTGTATGTTTTATTTGGACTACCTTTTACATGCTATATTAGAAAAACTGAGATGTGCATTTTAGAAACCCTCTAAATGATTTACTATTTTACTTATTTACTGCGGCTGCCTATAAAAAATCTTCGTTTTATACCTTAATAAGGATTTAATAACGATCTTCATGGTAAAAAAACGGTTATTTACACTTCTAACGGTTACAAAATCTATTTTCAAGTTGTAAATAGTAACATTGCAACAGATTACAATAAATCTTGCATTGATAGAGTTCTTAAAGTACCAGCTTGCTGGATATTCTCTTTATTTAATTCAAGTAAATAATAGCAGAATAATGTTATTGAGGAAGCTTTGTGCTAATTTATTGGCAGCGGTTTTTTTTATGTGACTCATGCATGCTGCGCACGGCAAAGTTAAACAAGATTTTGGCTTAAAACTGTGTGATAAAGCGAGCAAAAAAAAACAATTTTTATTCTATAATAATAAAGTATATTATGAATAAAAATATTTTGAGGATAATACGGGCCTACTAATTTACAATAATTGTATAAAAGTTCTAAGACTACTTTTATTAACTGTCAATAAAAAATTTACCGAATAATGTATGTATAGAAATAATGATTGGGTAAAAAATTTATAGATAGGGAAACTGTAAGGCTTCTATAAAGGGCAACCGTGAAAAAATAGCTTGAGAATATCAACGAAAATTTACCAAGGCACAAGAGGACTTTCATCAATTTAATGTACAGAAAAACTTAAAGGTCATTGAAAACTCTTACTTCTGCAAAAATATTATAAGAAAATGTAAGAAAAACCAGAGAGAGAAAAATATCGGAGAAAAGAAAACTTATCAGGGGTCTTAAAAGAGCACTGGTGTAGGCTATATTGAAGTGCAAAAAAGGACGAAAGAGAAAATGTGTATGTTTACCAGACTGCAGTCCTTGCAATGAAAAAACAGAAGGATGGAGCAAGGAATTAGGTAAAAAAGGGATAGAAAAATATATCAATGCAAATATATACACCAGTCACGTATACGAAACTCAAAGATTATAGACGCAAAGGCAGGTTAAATATTTTTAAAATATTAGAAGCAAACTTGCAGTTGATATATGTAAATGCATAAAAACTTTTAAATATATAGCTAAATAAGGGACAGCAGAGTAAAGCTAGAACGCGGGATAATATGTCATGCGTCATTTATTTTAAAAGTATGTCAATGTAAAAAGTAATTCATACATGTTTCTATGTAAATAAATAAAGGTAAGTGGTTGTTAATTCTGTAAACATATGCATGTATGAAGTCAAGAATAAAACATTGTATTTATTATTTAGACACAAGAATAAAAATATTAAAACATAAATGATAACTTGTAGAGTGTGCAAGAGGCAAAGCCACACTAGTATATACATGAGGCATTTATTTTTAATCAAAGACCCCAAGCTGTCCCCAATTGGTTAAGGTTTTTAAGACTTGCAATAGCGCAAATTAAAGCTGAGAATCTTTTGTTTAAGATGCTGATTGGTCTATTTCAAGAGCCCTTACATACTGTCATTTAGATCCAATATGGCGTCCGAAAAAAAGGTATGGAAACAACAGAATTCAAAGAATATAAGACAATAATAACTTACTTTATGAAATTATATTTTCGGAGATTACCTAATATACTTATTACGTTTATTACTAATCTTAATAAGAAAAATTTTGAATACATACAAATTTTATAAACTTCTGTTAAAATAAACTATAGACCTAGGTTTAATTCAGAAGAAAAATATATATTTCATACATTAGAGGTTCATATATTGGTGTTTCATGGTAATTCATTAGTTTGAACATGAAAAATATGGATCTTATTCGAGTAAATTTTAAAATTACGGATAGACATAAATTTCAAACTTAGCTGGGTGTTAAAATTAAATTTTTTCTTGTGTGTTGTATAGTAATCATATTTTAATTATTTTGTTTATCAGGTTGCCTTACGGAAATGTATAAGCGCTGTTCAATGCTTACGTTGACACGAATAATAAGATTTTACTAAAAACAGGTTACAAACGTAGATAAGATGGCTTAGAATTCTTGAAATATAAACGTTTGTGTTACAACAACAATATGCTAAAATTTATATCAGGCAAGATAGTCATTTTCTTTGCAACAGTCTAGGTTTTTTTTGTACCTGAGCTAACATCATATTTATTAACGATGTAGGATATTTATATGTCCTTTTATTACATATGTATATAGTGTTATAAAAAAAATATAACAAAATTCTTCAATTATAAATGTTCTTAATACTAAAATCATATGCCAAAATTGATACAATGCTAATAAAGCAGTTTTAATTTAAAATTTTTTAATTAGAATTTAAAATACATCAATCAAACATCTGTTTTATACAGAGTTAAATGTGTTAGAATACACGTGAGCACTCTTAGTATGGTTTTAAGTACACATTTATGAAGAGATCATTTTCTTAAAATACTGAATTATCTGCATACATTAAAGTCGCTGTTTAGATCAACTCTATTATTAGGATAGAGTATTACAACATACTATTTTTAACCATAAAATTCCTAATATAGCTAGAATAAAAGCTACAATTAAAGAGCAATATTCCTTATTTATATAGACTTATCTCCAAATTTTCGCCACAATAAAGAGCCCATCTTAGGACATGACTAACACTTAAAATTATAGGCGAAATATTCTTAATTATTATTTTGTTTCTGATTACATTTTTATTCTAATGTTATTTCTTACTTGGTTTTATTGATACTTCAAAATCTACTCTTAAGAGTGGCTGCGTGAGATAATTAGTATCTGTCATTATGTTATAATTCTTCTATTTGACTATGAAAGTTCATAAAATATCTTTCCCTAATATTTATCGTCGTAATCGTTGCTGTCACCCTTACAAAATTTTTGGTATTTTTAGACATACAGGAAAAAATCTTAGATCCGTATCAATAAATCTTGAACGTTTATTTACGTATTTGACTGATCAGGACGGAGATTCTTAAGATTGGAGAGAGACAAAATTCGACAATTCATACGAGACGTCGTATTTTAGTATTCTTAGTAACAATTTATCCGTAAATAACTCCGCGAATGATGATCAGCTTCATAATAATTTGCTAACTAGAACTGTTTTCTGGAATTTATGGCTGAATATGAAATTGTTATATCAAAAAGTAAATTGAAACTGGAAAAAGATATAAGTAAGATCACAAGTCATATTTTCTTTAAAAAAATCACCTTTTATAAGACTTTGTATCAGAACTATTGCTCCAGAAGAGTAGAGTTTTAATAAAATTCTAAAAAAGTTTCAGTTAACTTGGCAGTTTACTTGCAAATCAAAGGAACTTAGTGTTTCAGAAGGTATTTTTGCAGAGACCACAGTACAAAAGGGTAAAAGCTTTCCTGACGACACAGTTGCCAAGGTGAAGAGTTTTTACTGTAGCGATATGAGCAGTAGAATTATGACCGGCCAAAAGGATGTTGCTTATGTTGCAACATATAGGGTCCGCATAATAATCAAAAACCACTTGCGACTGCTTAATTTAGGGATACTTTATTCATCGAATGATTAAAACGAAGCAGATTTGAAAGTATGTTTATTTTCATCGGTGTCCCAGACACTTATTTTGTCTGTGGATGGACTACACACATAAATTAAATATCCATTTAAGATGCAATAAAGATATGATATTTACAGTCAATATTTAAAATGCTCTTTATGATTGTAAGGATTGCTTGCAAATTATAGCCTGCAACAATAAAAAAATAAACTGTTTATTTAAAGACAGTAATGAGCGTTAGACAATTAAGATTTTCTCCGAGTTATGATAGGAGTTGATTAGTGATATTGATGTCAATAGAATTTAAGTCAATACCTGGACTGCAACAGATAGGTTCACTCTATTACCTCGAATAATTTTATTGGACGATTTTTTGCAAGATCTATGCGATGAATTAATACTATTTCAACCTTTTTTTATTGTTTTAAAGTAACAAGCCCAGTATTTCGAAGGTATAGGAAACAAATTAGGAAAAATACAAATACTTGCCGTCTTATACTTGTTAGAAAAATAGAAAATTATTATGGGAAACGCATCCCAGGCATTTCATGTTACTAATGCGCAACGCACTGTAGTCTCTGTAGTTTTTTATTATACGGTAAATTTTAAACTTTGATACCATAGCCTTGTATTTTCATCTAACAGTACAGAACACGATACAAGTGTCACAAAATGCAGAAAATATTACTCCTACGTTTTTTAGGAAAAATTTATAGCAAAAAAAGTTGTCCATATTTCCGATCGTGCGGAACAGTACTTTAATATTTAATATTTAATAATTTATTCATTAAATCGTGAATAAGGATTATAATTTTTTTTATGTGATACATGCATGCTGCACACGGCAAAGTTAACTTAAACGAGATTCTGGCTTAAAACTATGTGATAAAGCGAGCAAAAACAAACTATCTTTATTTCATAATAATAAAGTATGTTATGAATAAAAATATTTTTAGTATACTATGGGCCTATTTATTTACAATAATGGTGTAAAAGTTCTAAGACTACTTTTTACAAATGTTAATAAAAAATTTACCAAATAATGTATGTATAGAAAGAATGATTGGGTAAGTAATTTTATACAGTATTATAATATTTTAAGTTCTTTGTTATAGTATTATGTGTGTTTTTTGTAAAAAAGGTTTGTTGGATTTTAAATATATTTCAATATCAAATTTGGCTAAGAGTAGCTAGCAAAAAATAAATTTTCCTTAAGGGTTATGAAATTGGTATAGTGAAGATAATTTTCTTTAATTTTAAACTGTGGGATGTTTTCTCGATGTTTTTATGACGGGGCAATAATGTTCTGTATCAATAAAATCTTGGACGCCAGAAAGGGTGATAAAAACATTTTCTTAATATCATGATCTCGTTTACAAGATGACATCCTTTTTTGAGGCCCTTGGTCAAGATGTTGATTATTCATATTTTTTTAAGAGTTATTTTTAGATTACGTGAGGATTACATTTGGAAACATACACGTTTACAAAAATCAAAGAGCTAAACAGGGCGATTTAAAAATTCAGGAATAATGATAGTTGTTTTAAGGATCCTACAGTGAATATTAATTTTACCGTAATCAGCGATTTTTGTGATTTATGTTAGTCAAGTCAGATCTTCTTTATCAGAAATAATCAGATCACCATAAACTATAAATAGATGAACTTGTAATACATATAATTTTTTTTTTTACATTAAACTTTGGTCTACAATTTGTGTTTTGGCGGATATTTCACATATTTTTAAAAGTTAAGATAGCAATTGTTCCTAATATAATATTTGATAAAAAGATATGTATAATACGTCACACAAAAAAGACTATTTTATAGAGTAAGTTATTAAGAGTCAATATTCTTTCTAATTCTGTTGTTTACATACCTTTGTTCGGGCGCCATATTAAATCCGGAAAAACGAAAACAAAAGTATTCGACATGGGTCACTCAGCATATAACACTACAGATACCAATATTTGATTTACGCTTTTTAACGTCTTAAAATATCTTAAAAAATTTTGGACAGCATGAGGTCTCTGACTGTAAAGAAATGCCCTATATATTTGCACTAATAGTTATAACGATAAAGTTCCTGCCCCCCCCCCCCACCCGTTCTTTTTATGAACCTTACACAATTTTCGAATCAATATGTTTAATTTTAACGCGTTCTGAAAGATCAATAATTGTTATTGGCCTCCCCGCACCTTTTCTAGATCTCCCTGTTATATTGAACAATTGTCTCTGTCTTTCCACGTAGAATATAATTTGTTTAAGTTGTTTAAATGTACAAAGGTTTTTGTAGTCCTGTACTCCCTCCCCTATTGCTATGACTTAGTTTTTGAGACAGTTTTAGTGTGTTTTACGCGTTACAAAGCCCCTTTATCTTCCACACGCTTCCTAGCGTGCTCGCAGTCGCAACACTATATCTTAATTTTCCAAACTGTTTTATAAGCGCTTATTTAGGTTATGTTTGCACATACTTTGAACTGTCACTGCCTGGCATTACAATTATTACCCCTCTATAAGGTACTTTATTAGTAAGAAGATGACAGAACTATAGTCGGAGACAAAGTCTAATCAAGACATACGGTCGTAGACATGATCTGTTCTTTAAGGTCCTTTGTAGCCCAGCTCCACTGCCTAAGTCAAGTAAGACTTTATCTATTTTTCGGACGCATGGTAGCATACGTGCAGGGATTACCGCAGTTCTTAATGTCATTTCCGTATATCTAGTGGTAGTGGCACCAGTTAGGGTTAGCTGTAGCGTTGCCAACCTGATTTCTGCGTGCTGCTCATTATGTAAAACGCTCTTGGCAAGGTTGGTGCTAGGGCTGCTGCTTATTAAGAAGAAATTGGTTGAACACCTTTTTTCCATCGGCAATCTTCCAGACTAGGTTGGATCTGGAGAAGTTAACCGAAGCCTTCGTACTGATTAGGTAAGTGCAGCCATCTATGCTACTGCGTTGATGTGTAGGCTTAAGGAGCGTGCTAGCTTGTCTGCCATGCTGCTGGGTTCATCAAGGGTGGCTGTCTTCAGTATCATGATAATGCTGTTTAAATGTTGTGGATGAGGTCAAGCGACCGTATTTTTAGGATCTTGGCTAATATCTCCTTAGCGACCACAGGTTCTGTGTATCAAAGGACCAGTAAATGCTTTAATCCTGCCAATGGTAGCTGCCCGAAGAACTCGCTTAGCTATGCGTCCCATGTATCCTGAGTTCGTAAGAGTGGCCTCCTTGATAGCCTTATAGCGGTCCGTTGATGAAGGTGAGCAATAATGTCGAAGGGTTTGGACGCCTCTAAATCACCAAGCACTGACAAGCGTAGTATAACGCTGATTACCATCGGCGATGTCAGTGGCATCTAGCATTAACTTTAACACAGTGACCTCAGTGGTGGGTGCCCCAGTCCAGAAGCAGGAAATCTTCGGCTTGGCCATAAAGTTTGCCATTGTCTGCATGGGCTGCCAAATGTTACCGTCATGGCGGCACCCCTAGTAAGTTACCGTTAACAGATGTTAGTGGGTCGGCAGCTGTTCCTGGGCTTGATTTTCCATGGCTTTTAGCAGCCGATGTTTGATGGTTAGCTACTGACGTGGCCCGGTTGGCTGCTTTGGCTTGCAGTTCTAACTATACATCCAACAGGCTGTTTGCAGCTACTCTTTTGCTTTCTTAAGCTCTTGTCGTTGTAAGCTTTTGGCACGCAGCAATATATCTTTACGTGCAGGTCGTATGTAGGACGTCACATTGCCGTTCAAAACACAAAAAAATGACATTTTTAACAATTTGTTTCGATTCCAGCACATCGAAGGTCGATTTGGGTTGCATAATCTCTTTGAAACCTAAATAATACATAAACAGTGTACTCTCTATAATGACGTTTTACACAATAAAATGCCGCGATGAAAAAAATTATATGCCTTGGTCAACTCTATGTTAGGAGTAATATCAACCCTTAATGGAGGTAAAAACGATAATGCTACTTGACGTCCAGTTTAATGGTGGTTTAAACAATATTTTAGCTTGCTAATTACAAATCCGACAACAGATTAAAAAATTTTCAATAGCGGAAATAGCTTCCAAAAATCAGAATTATTCAGTTGAAAGTTAACATCTCATATTGTCTTAAAAAAAAAGTAAAAAGGGTGTACTGTCATTTTTCACTAGGATAAAAATGGTTGTAATAAAGAAAATTGATGAATATCATCTATTTCCATAACAAAGAAAGTGTTTAAAACGGAAATAGTGCATAAGTTGAGATACACGTAAAAGTATTGCATAAGGTGTCGAATTTTTGAACTAAATTAATTAATTTCAAAAGAATACTAGCTCATAGATAATATCATTTCAAACCTTTTCAACATCCACCACTTTTTAAAACGAGTTTTACTACTTAATAAAAATAACTGCTGTGATTCATCGAAATCATAATTTAGTTAAATTTAAAATATAAATCGCTTTTTTTTAACCAATAATAATAACAATCATTTGAAATTTGGTCTTGATACGAAAAATATTCAGGTGATGCTAATAAGTTATAGTGTAACATGAAAATCATAATCAATAATCTCAGTAAATTTTTATTTGTTAAAGAACGGATGAGAAAATTATCATTGTACACAACGTTCATCAACATAAAATTATGAATGAATATTAATACAATTTTTCAGTAAGTATTGACGCTCGTTATTGGATTTATGATTTTAATTTTTTTTTGCAGTCAACGTATAAACCAATTACGATCTTAACTTACTTCCATGTTACTCGTCACAGAATGTTCCGTAGATAGTCGTTGCTTTTATTCCCACTCTCCACAAGAGAACAAGTGGTATAGTTAAAAGTTGGGGCTGCTTCCACATCAGAGGCCAAAGGTTGACGATCCTACGTTTTTATTCCACCGAAATTTTCAGGAGTTTGTACATAAAAGTTACTTTAGATAGAAAAATCATGTAAGTAAGGATGTTGTGCTTAATAGAAAGGTTGGTCACATGCATATAGAAGGATATTCTTTTTATTTTAAATATTTTATATACATCGTTTATGCGACCTTATATTAATCAATAAAACGTAAATTTTCTACATGACAATGCTCACAATTATATGTTCAGATAAGCTGATGCGGCTGGATAAAATATAAATTAAAGGACTATACTTGCAGTACATTGTGACAAGAAGCACGCGTCAACTTTTATTAGCAGCCTCTTTCAAATGTATTGAGTTTTTTGATATTTTTAATTTTTAAAAAAGTTCCTACAAATAATTTAATTTCTTTGTTTTTAGTTCCAGGTTTATTAAATTATTGTAGTATTTTCTAAAACTATTATTGTACTTGTTAAGAGGCAGAGTTTCAGTGATCTTTGACGCATAACTTCGAGAACTTTCCCTATTTTTGATAAGTTTGGTGGAATTGCTCATTAAATAAGTTATTTTCCAAAAATTATGTCCCGACCGCAGTTTCTGTTCACACTTTTTACAACTATTGTTCATTGTTCATCCTGCAACTCTTGGCTACAGTTTATACACAAAGCTGAAAGTTATCACCATAATAAAGGGTTCATTATTACCTGTGATATATTTGTAAGTACAAAGATGCTTTTCGAATTAAAAGAAAGTAACTATAAAATATTTGTCTCTCAATTGCTTTTTAAAGGTTAGATGTATACGGAAAAAGTTTGAGAAATAAGGGCGTAAAAACTTTGCATCATACTTATGCGTAACAAAGAAGAGGCATACTATTTACACCAAGTTGATTATAACTTTTAAAAAATACTCTACATTTTGGTAAAAATCAAAGAGTACGCCTTAAAGTGTCGTATAATAATGAGAGATATGAAAAAATACTTACAAAATTAGGTTACTTATAGAAACGATAAAGTGGAACAGAAGAAGTATTGTAGAAGAGCAGATATTAACATGTTTTTTTTTTACTATTCGCGCATGCGCTGGATACAGCGGTATATATTTATTCATAAGATAAATAAGAAAAATTAGAGTCACAAAGCTTTCATGACTCAAAATAACAGAATTTGATTACATATATTTTATTTTGACTGAAAGGGGGTGAGAAAGGCTGTGGGTTAGGTTCAGCAGGTATAAGGAAGGTATTCATCATAATTTAACCAAGGATCTATAACCAAGAAATAAAACAGATAATAAAATAATTTATTAGGGGCGTTGGAGAAAAAAGGGGAACCCGAAGTATTGTGCTCGGCTGTAAGGCGGGGGGTGGTGTAAAAGAGCGCTTTGCAAATTAGCATTAGAATTATAATTCATTAATCGACAAGAGACTCTGGGTCTTATAATGCCGAAGCGAGTACAAAAATAAGATATAGAAATGACTGGGCTGCTATATAAGCTACAGCCTTACAAATGATAGTATACAGTTTAAAAACTTATAATGACAAAAATTAGGATGCAACAAAAAAAAATGATAGTCATAATGAAAGTAAGACTGTTGATCATTATATGCTAGTCCTAACAGATGTTCCTGGAGAAGCCACTTATAGCAAGGCTGATTGTATAATCACCTAAGCTGAGGGGGTAGATCGTTCAAAATACGTGAAATAGCGATGCAAAAACAGCCGAAAAGCGGTTAGTCCTAGCAAATGCAATCTGTAGTGTGTGATGCGGGTTTCCTTTATTACCTAGCTTATTAAGTAGCCTAAACTCAAGACGTTAAGCTAAATAGGTTAGCCACACTTTAGAGAAGCAGCTTATAAACAAAGTATTAGGTCAATAAGACGCTCTCCAAATAGTTGAATAGCCAGTGTTTAAGAGTTGTGCCCAAGCAGTATTCCAGGTATGGAAAAACTAATGATTTAACTAGTTGTAAACGCATAGATCTGGGCAGAGGATGATGACACCTCCGAAGGCGCGCAATGGCAGCATAGCTCTTGCAAGCTGTATCAACAGCAAAGGATGCCCGGGAGAGGGTGTTGTCACGTGTAACACCAAATAATTGTATGGATTCGCAAAACTCGATCGGGACGTCAGTAAAAGAGGAAGAAATATCGGTTAAACTGCGAATGTTGGTCATATTTCCGTGCAAATCGAACCAAAAGGCCTTAGTTTTTGATACGTTTACAGATAACATATTATTTCTTGCCCAATGTAAAGAGCAAGTAAGGTCAGAGTAAACTGTTTCCACTATATGATGGACTTGGGAAGCGGGACCAGAGTACATGAGAACGAGATCGTCAGCGTATAGGTGGCACCTGTAGTGTAAAAGAACTTCAGGGAAATCATTGATGAATAGAAAGCATAAAAGTGGTCCATAAAGGCTGCCCTGTGGAATGCGAGAAACTTGATCGAGCCACCTCAAAAGAAAATATATTGCTATTATTGTTGGAATAATAGAGATTACTAGGATAAGTTATTTCATTTCTTTTGAAACTGTTGCTTTCTATATTTTCTATTCGAAAAGAGTTATTTAACTCGTTCAATAAGGAAATATATATTAAAATTGTACAATTACGTATAACAACAGAAATTTAGGCGTTAAAAAATTTTGGCTTATTTAAATACAAATCAAATACATCAAAAATTGACTTTGTAACCTTTGATTAGTCATAGAAGATACTCATAATGGAAATTGTTTTCCATAAAAAATTAAAGGTATGGAAGTAGAAGTGCTTGTATTTGATGTAATTCTTAGAAAAATCATTTTGTTTTCAATTTTTTTATCAATAAGAATTCCAGCATCAACGTTGTTTTTGTATTATCTTGTTATTGTTGGACTGGTTGCATTGAACAATCATTTTGGAATTTAATAGCTACTAATCATGATAGAGATGGCATTTATTTCTAATTTTAGTCCGTAAGGTATACGACCTTTTCGGATAAAATTTAAATATTCTGTTAAATAGTTCATGTACATGTAATCATAAGTATTATTAAAACTCCCGGAAACTGTGTCCACTCTATATTTTATCCAAGCTTTTACAGTCATTGCCCTTAAGTGGACAGAAATATTGTACTAGTTAAAAAAATTACAAAAATTATTGTATCACGGAACAAGAAGCATAAAAACTAAAAATAAACAAAAAATGTATTGCTGCTACTTATACCTTTATATGTACCTCAGTAAAAAGTTTTATTATTTTTAATAATTTTACAAACTACCTACTGTCTTATTCCGAAAAACTATAAATATTGACTTATCGCATTTCTCGTAAATATAATACTATAATATTTGGAAAATTTATCTCATATATTGCACCAAAAAAATTAATGAACAAAACATAATTAATTATAATATGATTTTTAATAAGTACTTTGAACAATTTTTAATATTTTAAAATACTAGTGTTACATTTATTAAAATGTTATTACTAAAGAAAAAAAAATCTTAGTTGATAAGCGCTTTCTTTTATGAAGTAATCACTTTTCTTGATCACGATAGTTCTTGATCATAATCAAGAAATTTCACATGATAATATTGACAAAAATATATGATTATTATTTAAATCTTTTTATTTGTATATAAAACTATAAATTTTCTGATTTTAATGCGCCCTAAATAACAATGCTGTAATCAAATGTTTGTTACTATTGTAATCAATAATTTTATTAAATAAGTAATAATCTATGAAACATTCTGTAATTCAATGAGTTCTTATTTTTATTAAAGCTGATTTATTTTAATTATTTAAAGCTAGGCTTTGTTAATCAATCAGTTTTATGACATTTCTTGAGTTTTTATAGCAGTTGTATTATACTAAGCGTGAAAAAGGCACGTGAGTGTATTAATATTTAGCCAAAAATTTCATATCTTTAAGCTGGCTGAACAAAAAATGATGCGATGAATAACGCAAATAACAAATGAGCATAGAAATATTTAATTCCTTAAAAATGGACACTTAAAAAAGCTGTCTGAGATAGCATGAAAAATTTTGGTTACCACAAAATTTTCGGGCTTGTATCCTTAATATCTTAATATAAAATTGTTCTGCTGTCTTATGTATACAAAAATATGCAAAAAAAACTAGTTGAGCAATCATATTTTTTATGTTTCATTTTTAAATTTAGAATATGAACTCATGCAATGTTGAAAAAAAATATAAAATAAAGTTTTTCTTTATTAAAAACGAACTATAATTTTGATCTCTATCCTAAATATGAGAGATATTCGGCAAAAAACCTACCTATATCACAATTTTTGTACAGTTAAGGAGAGCGCCCTTAAGCACCATACGTTATTAAATTCAGCAGCTACAAAATTTCTAAACGTTTTTGTTTTGTTTATTTTTGTTCTTAGACTTAATAATTATAGTACTTCATTCACTTAATTTTAATGGATTATGATAAAGACACAGATAATCATGCAAACACTTCTTATAAAAATAAAGAGCTCCACTCATAGAAATCATCAAGGGGGTGGAGGATAACACGCAGAATGTAAGGGGAAACAGAGCCCCACCCGTATGTAAATACATCGTATTATATTATATAGTTGAATGGCTTGAGGCAGTAAGCTTTTTTTTCTCCCCGCAAATTACGAGCTTATCTGTGTATTATTACGTGATTTTTGAGCAAACTTTTTCTTGGGCTAGCTCCCCCGGGCTCCCCAAAGCTTTCCCGAAAAAATTAATATGGCTCCCCTGCATACTCCCCTGAAACGTTTCCTTTGTTTCCTTGCGTTTGCCTTATCATTACCTCATATAAACCATCAAAACGTAATAATTCATTGGATAGTACTATTTTTAGAAGTTATAGCTGCTTGCTATCTCTGCTGGACTCTTTGCGCCGTCCTGCGGCTGCTACTTTTTTTGTTCATTGATAGGTTATTCCTAACATTTGTATTATTTTTATACGTATCCCTATTCGTTTTAATTTCATTTCGAAGATTCTTCTCTGTAAATCGTATCAAATGCTGTTTTTACGTTTACGAACACAGCATATAATTTATTGCCTGCTTTCTTTAGTTGATTTTTAAATAAACTATTCAGTACACAAATAAAGTTCCTTGTTGTTCTTTTTGCTCTGAAGCCAACCTAACTTTCTTTTAATAATTACACTGTAATATCTAGTTTTTTCTACTCTTAAAGTAATTGTATTTGCTAATCTAATTCTGCAATAAAAATGCCACACTCCTGTAGTTTTAATATCCTCCTACTTCTTCCCTGTCTTGCTAATTGGACATATTCTTGCTTTTTCTTCAACCCTTCAATGATACAGGTTTCTGTATAAAACCTTTTACGTATGTTTGGTGATTCAGTGATCAAAATCCTGGTCTGATTAGATAAAATGTGCCCTATGATTCCGTCGTCTCCTGCGGCTTTTACGTTTTTTCCCTAGGACTCTGTGCACATTAATAATTGATATATTTTTGTCAAAATCCTTGCAGACTTTGCTGTTAATTTACGTACCCTTTTTTTGTTTGCGGTTTAAAAACTATTTACATATGCCTTTGTCTTTATCCTAACCTATTTTTTCGGTTCGAATTTTTTAATCGTTTTCCAAAACTTATTGAAACATAGCTTTTTGCTACTTTGCTTGATTTTTAGTCAGTTTTCTTAACTATCTCATCTCTAATAATTTCTATAGTGTTAAATTTAATTTTTGAACCCTCTTTCTTACTTCTTATCTGTCTATTAGGATTACCGGTAATCTTTAATTTCTTCTGAATCACTATAAAATCTTGTTTACTTATTTTGCAATCATTTTACTATTTTGATCATATAATTTTTATTTCCTCTGTTCACTGCCTCATTACATTACGTAAACTCTCTTATTTTTCTGTAATATTTATTCGACCTACGTGAACTTTTTGATCCTTATATTTTTTTTTTATTTTTTCCTAATGATAAAAGTGAAACCGGTAGAGATAGTGCAAAAGTGTTGATAGATTGTACTGAGGAATGTTAAGCACCTTTTGTTAGAATATGAGTAAATTTATATGAGTTGTGGAACTAGTGACATCAACTGTAAAGTGTAGACACAATTAAATCATGTAGTCATACTTATGTGTATAATAAGACAGACTGAACATGGCCATCTCCGCACACGCATGCTCTCGTCGCGTCTCTCGGTACAATGAGAGAGACTTTTGTAATCCTTATTAACGTTTGCTTCTATTGTTTAATAGATCTTTTAAAGTATTACTGAGTATACTTTTGTTAGTCCACTACCTGTTGATTCATGTGTAAAACATGGTAGCAGTGGCATGATTTTTAATGTTTTTTAATTTTCACGTGCCTTCTAGGGGGTACGTGACAATTAAGGAGACACGTCGAGATAGCAAATCTGTGTATATGATCGTTGCCAGTGGTAGTGGAAAATTTACCCTTAAAAGATTAAGAAGATTATTTAAAAGAGTGTTTACTGATATATTTATTATTAAAGAGTTTGTCTTTAAAGAAAAAGAAAAATCTAGAAGCCAAGAGAGGGCCAAGATGGCGGACGAAGTGAAAATTCCTGTGTTTGATGGCAAGAACTACGAGTGCCGGAAAAAAAGGATCTCGAAGATTTTAAAGTCGAAAAAATGTGTAGCAGTAAGAGCGATGGCAACGACAGACGAGGAAGATGATTAGATCAAAAAGGATTCGATAGCAATTATTGTGACTTATAGAGGTATATTAAATGACCAATTACAGTTTAAAAAAGACAAAAAGGAAAGGTGTAAGATAATGAAACGGTTCGACTTGATGTGTTACCCTGCAAATTTGTGTGCAAGATAAATTGGAAAAATTGAAATTGAAAGACTTCGAAAATTTGAGTGCTTTTTTTGCATAGTGGGAAAAATTACTTGATTATATGTAAGATGCAGGAGAAAATGTAAGTGAAAAATAAAACTAAGATATATAGTTAAAATGCTCTCGAATCCGTTGAGCTGTATAGGTGATTTAATCGATGTGTTGAAAAAATCAGACCAAATAGCAGAGTGTGTGAAAAGTAAAATAAAAATGTTCAAATCAAAAGAGAGAGAAGAAGTAAGCAAGAAAAGTTCTAGTTGATTTAGGACAGAAAAGAAAGAAGCAAAGCGTGTTCTAAATGCTTACTTTCAGGATTAGTGCACAAACACAAGCACGAGGCCAGGTGAAAATTCGCGTAGGCCTAGAGGCGGCGGGCTGCAGCAAGAAGGCGGGCCTCAGTGGCAAAAGAATTGGCAGCACCGTGGTGGTGGCGGCAGCTGAGGAGTTGGAAAAGGCTATGGCCAGTATCGTCAGGGCGGTGACTGGCAGCAGCAACAGTGGTTTAAGGATCAGTGGCCAGGATCATTGCGGCAAAAGTGCAGGTTATAGTCAGCTAAATAATATTTGTACTGAAGAAGTAAAAGATTTGAAAGATAAAGTGAATGTTAAGGTCGACAGTATTTGCTGTAATAGTACTTAATTGCTATTAGACAGCGGTTGTTTTCATCATACAGTGAAAAATAATAAGTTTTATGACGAATCTATCGATTCTAAAGTACTAATTAATGTAATAGTAGGGGACGGTAGATTTTTTAAAGCAATAAAAGTAGGAAACATTTTAGTAACATGTGAAAGAAATTGATAGAAATTTGATTAGTTATGGCAAGATTTCAAATGATAGCAAACATGTATCAAAAGATTAGACTTCTAAAATTTATAATAAATTTGGAGATCTGATTGCAGTTGCACAAAAGAAAAATAATTATTACTATATAGATAGTTATATATCAAAGACAGGATCAAGTTTGATCAATAAATTTGAAAAATCCAATGACAGAGACAGAAAATAATTCACAGAAAATTAGCACATATTAACTTCTATTACTGAAGAACAATGTATGATAACAATTTACTAGAGGGATTGCCAGAAACAATTAAATCTGATTATTTAAATGTCAAATTTGTGTGATGAAAAAAATGCACAATTTGCCTTTGGAGAACAATAGAAGAACAGTACAGATATTTTAATAAATAATTCATACAGATTCAAGCGGTCCACATAAAACAACTTTTTATAATAGAGGATAATATTTTTTGACTTTTATAGATGATTATAGCAAAATAATTAAATTTTTTGTGATCATGTCAAAATGCAAGGCTCAATATTCTTGTACTGATTATATCAATAAAGTTAAAAATTTAACTGCGAAAAAGCTAAAAATATTTAAATGTGATAACGGTAAATAATATTTCAACAAGAATGTTTTTCATTTATCTAGGAAAAAAGAAATTTTTAATGAATCACGCCCACTGTATTTTCATAAGGTAAATAGGACGGCAGAAAAATATAACAGAACCATATTAAACATGTTACAAAGTTTCTAGCAGAAGCTAGTGTACAGAGAATGTATTGGCCAGAGGCAGTGAAAACCGCTTCTTTAATAAATAAACGATACCATTTCAAATTCAGTAGAAAATATTGAACTTCTAACGAGATAAAGTGTAAAAAAAACCCATTATTAAAAGTCTACTTTTGTGTGGAAGTAAAGTTTTTGTAAGAATTCCAGGACAAAAGAGTCAATCTGAATGGGATAATAAATCTTAAATAGTTATTTTATTAGTTTATAAAAGAGTAGGATATAGAGTTTTATAAAATGGTACGTCAACAGCGGTCATACTTGTTGACATAATTAAGAAAGATTTTGAGATAGCTAAATTTAAAATGAGTAACAATAAAATAAAAAAGCAAATAAATTTAAAAATATAAATTTAAATAATTACTTAAATAGAAATAAGAAAGGGTATAAAAATGGCTTGGATGCAAATAATATCAAACTGCAAAAAAAAAAACGATTAAAATGAATTTTGAAAAACCTGGAAGAGATAAAGATGATGTTTTTTTTTAAATGGTGCTGTACATGTTAACTATGTTAATACGGAATGCTCAGTAAGTTATAATGAAGCAATGAATTCGTGATATTTTAAAGATTGGCAAAATGCAATGAACAGAGAAACGTCTTGTTTCATATAAAACATAACTTAAAGGTTAGTTAAAAAACTGTACATTAGAAATGTTTGAAAAATAAATAAAGCACTGTACGGTTTAAAAGAAAGTCGATGGTTCTGGTATGAATGTTTTTACACGTTTATTAAAAGATTTGTTAAAAGTAAAAATGATTCTTGTTTGTATAGTTTGACTAATAAAAAGGTATCCTTTTATCTAATTTTGTTTGTTGATTATTTATTCATGTCTGGTAAAACAAGAACTAAAGTTAACTATATTAAAAGCTTCTTCTTAAGGAGATTTCAGATGAAATATCTAGGAAAGAAAAACCTTTTTAGGTATAAATATTGATTACGATTATGAAAAAGGAGAAATAAAACTTAATTAAAAAAAGTATATTGAAACATTAGCAAATATGTATAATATCAAAATTTAAAATTTAATGCGGTTCCGATGGAACGAAATTCAAAGCCAGAACCAGCGCATTTAGCATGTGAAGGGATTCAGTTTAGAAACTTATATCGTGCCTTGTTGCATATAAGTTTCGAAACAAGACCTGATTTCTATTTTTGAGTAAATTATTTAAGTAGATTTAAAAATGTTTACGATGAAACTCAGTTTAAATATGCTTTAAGAAGTTTGAAATAATAATTTTTGAATAAAAATTCATAATTATTCTATAAAATGAATAACAGAGGTAATCTTATTGATGACTATTTTAATGCTGATTGGGCCAGTGATCTAGTCAATAAAAAGTCTATGACAAGTTATATTATAAGATTACACGGTAATGTAATATTTTGGAAATGGAGAAAATAAAACAGCATTACGGAACAATCAACTGAGTCTAAGTATGCTGCGTTATCTAAGAGTTTAAGTGAACTGGAAGTGATTAAGGACATTTTTAGGTATTTGAAAATAAAGCTCAAAGAAACTATTGAAATTATTAAAGATATCATTAGTGCTGTAAGTATTCTGAAGTACGGTAATTTTACAAAAAATTCTATATACGTTGAAACATTTCATTATATTGTACGTAAAAATTGTGTGGAAAATATAATTATTATTGTTAAAGATCATTCGAATGAAAATGTTACGGATATTCTGACAAAGCTATTAGTGCGTAATCAATGCAAAACATTTAAAGAAAGGTTGAATGTAACATAAATTGAAAGAGGTATGTTAGAATATTAGTAAATTTATATGAGTTGTGTAACTAGTGACGTCTACTTCATAGTGTAGTCACGATGAGAGCATGTTGTCATATGTGTGTGTATAATAAGACGGACTGAACATAGCCGTTTCCACACACGCATGCTATTGTCGGCTCTCTCGGTACAATTAGAGAGTTTTGTAATCCTTATAAATGTTTGTTTCTATCGTTAAATAAGTAATTTAAAGTGATTACAAGTATACTTCCCTACATCCACAACCACTCGAATAATACATATAATAACTTTCATTGGGTTAAGAAAATTGTATCGTGAAAGATGATGAGAAAAAAGTAGAAAGAGGTGACCTAAATGTATTTAAGTTAGGAATCTTGCTAAAATAAACGTTTAATACGCTATTTTAGTGAAATGTGGATAGTGTATTGGGAAGGGTGGTAAAAGGAGGTAAGAGGGTGCTTTGCAGAAGTTGGAATAGCCTAGGGTTAGCAGGGGGAGCTACTGCAAATATGTCGGGTTTAAAAATCACTTAAAAATTACCGACTTGCTTCGTTATTAGAGGGGTAGCTAAGAATCAACGGGCAGAGCAGGGGTGGCTGAGATTTACTTTTTACCATGTAACGATACAATATAGAGATATAAATGTGTTTCTTTATTTAATAGTAGAGGGGGTTGTAGGGGGCAAAGGGAGGATCTTTCCAAAATTGTGGAAGTGTTGTGGGTAGGGGAGTGAAGGTTTCGACTCTACTGGAATGATGGAGAAATTCAACGAATGTTACCTTGTTTTGTAGGGGGTGTGTGAAGCGTATGAGGAGGAGTTTGGAGATTGTAAGTGTGATGAAGGGGTTTCGTGGAAGGTTTGTGGGGGGAAACACGAATTAAACACAAAAAATTACTTTTTAAATAATCGAATTTTACCCCACATTGCGGGTGGGTGGTGGTGGTGTTGTGGGGGGTCTTATCGCTGAACCCAATAAAATTACTAAATGATATAACAATATATATTTTCTAGTGAGCCGTCACATCATATGATGATTAAATATATTATTATGATAATAACAATATAACTTAAATCCTAAGAATTTCAACCCCGTAACACGGGACAGCATGATTAATAATATAATGTTCAAAGGAATTATTGATTAAATAACAGCATAACCCAAATCACAAGCTTTTTAACTTAGTAGCCTGAAAGACAGCGAGTTAAAGATATATTGATTGAATACATTATCATAAAAATAACCAGATAACCCATGTCCCGAGCTACTTAATCCGGTTACCCGGGTGCAGAAAAATTATTAATATAATGTTCAAATAAATTATTGCTTAAATATCAACAATACTCACAGAAAAAGATTTCAAACACAGTATCCTGGAAAACAGCAAGTAAAAGATTTGATAATTGAATACATTATTATTACAATAACAAAATTACCT
Source organism: Copidosoma aretas (assembly GCA_030522625.1). Lineage (NCBI taxonomy): Eukaryota > Metazoa > Arthropoda > Insecta > Hymenoptera > Encyrtidae > Copidosoma > Copidosoma aretas. Next base: position 20,236 of record JAPYYV010000567.1, read on the forward strand.
AAATCGCACGCTTCTTTACCTGGTTATCCGGGGATCGATAGATCAATAATAAAATGATTAAATTAATTATTTAATGAATAATAGCATACTCTAGTTCCCAAACTTTTTAAACAGGTTACCTGAGAGACAGCGAAATCAAAAATATCTTAATTAAATAAATTATTGATTAAATAACAACATAACCAAAATCCTAAGCTTATTAGCCCAGTATTGCGTGGGACAGCAGGTCAAATATATAAGTTCCGAAAAAATTATTATAAAAAATCCAAGATAAGCTAGATTCAAAGCTTTTTATTGTGGTAACCGAGGGGCAGCGAGATAAATAATATATTGTTTATATAAATTACTTATTCGATAACAGCATTACCTACATTCCAAGCTTCTTAATCCAGTAGGGCCACCTACAGCGAAATTGAAAAATTTGATGATTAAAAACATGATTAAATGAACAATAACATAACCTCAATACCAACCTTATTAACCCAGTATCACGGAGGAAAGCGAGTCAAAGATGTAATAATTTATTAAATAAGCATAAAAAAAGAAGATACCCTAAATTCTAAGGTTTATAACCCAGTATCCCAGGGCCAGCAAGAGAGATGATATATTGATTAGAATAATTATTGATTACATAACAGCACAACTTATATCCCAAGCTGTTTAACCTGATAACCTGGTGGGAAGCGGAATAAACAATATAATATTTAAATAAATTACTAAATAAATAACAACGAAACCGAATTTCAAGCTTATTTATTCAGTTTCGCCGGGGACAGAGAGTCGAAGATATATTATTGAAATAAATTATTATACAAAGAACAAGATAACCTAAATCCCAATCTTTGCAAACCAGTATCCTAGGGACAGCGAGATAAATAGTATATTAATTGAATAAATTTTTTAAAATAAATAACAGCATGATCTAAATCTCAAGCTTGTTAACCCTCTATCCCAGAGAGAGCAATATCAATCATGGATTCACTAAATAATTTAGTAATCGAAAAACAGCATAACTTACGTTCTAAGCTCTTTAACCCAGTACTCCGCGGGATAGCGAAATTCTCAAAACAGTAATTAAATAAATTGATACTTAAATAAGAACATAACCTAAATCCCAAGCTTATCAACTCAGTAACTTGGAAAACAGCAAAATTCACAATAGAATAATTAAATAAATTATCGATTGAATAACAACAAAACCCAAATCCTAAGCTTATTAACCTAGTATCGTAGGGGACAGCAAGACAAAGATATAATAATTGAATAAATGATTTGAAAAAAAACAAAATAACCTGAATTATAAGGTTTTTAAGCCAGTAACAGGGGGGACAGTGAGTCAAAGATATACTAATTGAATGAATAATTATAAAATAACAAGATATCCTGAATCACAAGCTTTTTATCGCGATATTCCGGAAACAGCTAAATTAATTATATACTGATTAAAAAAATATATTGAATAAATGACAGCATAACCTAAGTCCCAAGCTTTGATACTTGATTACCCGGGGGACAGGTGAATTAACAATATCATAAATAATTATATTCTTGATCTAATTGCAACATCACCTAAATCCTAAGCTCGTCAAGCCAACCTCGCGAGGAACATCAACTTAAGGAAATGATTTATCATAAAAGTAAGAAGACAACCTTAATTCAAAGCTCTTTAACCCGGTAGTTCGTGTAAAGCAAATTTTTAATATATTGTTTGAATAAATTAGTAATTAAATAACAGCATAACCCTTATCACAAGCTTATAATTCCAGTATCGCTGGGGATAGCGTGTCAAAGATATAATAAATAAATTAAATATAATGAAAAAACAATATTACCTAAATCTCAATCTTTATATCCTGGTATATCGGGGACAGCGAGATTAATATTACATTGATTAAATTAATTATTGATTAATTAAAAGCATAACTTAAACCAAAAGCTTCTTAACTCGGCAACTTAGGGGACAGCAGTATTTAAAATATATTAATTACATGAATTTATTATTAAATATCGATATAACCCAAATGCAAAGCTTGTTAGCCTAGTATCGCAAGAGACAGCGAGTCAAAAATACAATAATTAAATGCATTATTAAAAACAACAAAACAACCTGAATTTTAAGCTATAACACCTTGTAACTTGGGGACAGCGAGATCAATATTATATTGATCAAATAAATTATTGGTTGATTAGCTGCATAACCTGAATCGTAAGCTTTCTATTATGCAGGTACAGGGGACAGCGATATTAACAATGTAATGATTAAATAAATTTTCAAACAAATAGTAGCATAACCTACATCTCAAGCTTATTTATTCAGTATCATAGGGGACAGCGAGTCACAAATATAAAAATAAAATACAGTATTATGAAAAATAACAAGATAAGCTTAATCCGAAGCTTTTTAAGCCGGTAACTAATGGGCCAGCGATATTTACGATGTTATAATTAAATTAATTTTTGAGTAAATGTAAAAGTGACGATTATCCAAAGCTTATGAACTTAGTTTTACGGGGGACAGCGAGTCAAAGATATAATAATTAAACGAATTATTATGAAGATAAAAAGATAACCTACAGTCCAAGCTTTTTATTCCGGTAACCCAGGGACAGGGAGATTTTTAATAAAATGTCCGAATAAATTATTTATTCCATGACAGCATAATCTACGTCCGATGCTGTTAAACCTAGTACCCTGGGGAAAGGTAAGTAAATACATATTTATTAAATTAATTATTATAATGATCACAAGATAACCTAAATCTCAAGCTTTTTTAGCCAGTAACCCAGGGACAGCGATATTTATAATGTATTAATTACATAAATTATTGAATAAATATCAATATAACCCAAATCCAATACTTATTTATCCAGAATCGCAAGAGAAAGCGAGTTAAAGATATAATACTTGAATAAATTATCATAAAAACAATGAGATTTCTTGAATCCCAAGCTTTTCAAAACGGTAACTCAGGCAATGCAAGATTCATAATCTTATAGTAAAATCAATTAATAATAAAATAACCCCATAACCTACATCTCAAGCTTATTAACCCAGTACCGAAGAGGACGGTGAGTCAAAGATATGATACTTTAATAAATTATCATTAAAACAATAATATTACCTGAACCCCAAACTTTTTAACCCAGTATTCCGGGGACAGCAAATTAAATCATGTATTGGTCAAATAAGTTATCGATCAAATAACAGCATAACGTATATCGCAAGCTCTTTAACCCAGTACCCCGGGGGACAGTAAGTCAAAGATATAATTATTGAATTAATTATTATAAAAATACCAAAATTACCTGAATCCTAAGCATTTTTACTCAGTATTCCGGGGACAGCAAAATTAATGATATACCGATCAAATAAATTATTGCTTAGATGACTGCATAACCTAAGTCCCAAGCTTTTTACCTAGTAATCCAGCAGACAGCGATATTAACAATATTATGATAAAATAAATTATTGATAAAATTAAAACATACCCCGAATCCTAAGCTCAATAACTCAGTAGTGCGAGAGACAGCGACTTAACGATAAAATTATTGAATCAATTATTATAAAAACAACATAATAACCTACATTCCAGGCTTTGTAACCCGGTATCCAACGGACAGCAAGATAAGTATTATATTGATTATATAAATTATTAAATGATCAACAGCATAACCTAAATCCTAAGCTTTCGAACGCACTAACTTTGGAAACAACGATATTAGAAATATGATAAAAAAATGAATTTAAAAAAAAAAAAACAGCATAACCTACATACAATGTTTATTAATTAAGGATCAAAGGGAATAGCGAGTCAAAGAAATAATGAATGAATAAATTTTCATAAATATAACAACATAAATTTAAAGCTTTTAAGCTAATTTTCAGGGGACAGCGAGATTAATAGTATAATAATCAAATGAATTACTGATTGATTGGCAGCATAACCTAAATTTCAAGCATTTTAACTGAATAACTAAGGGGACAGCAAAATTAATATAAATTGTTTGTATAATTTATTAAGTAAATATCATCATAACCTATATCCAAAACTGATTCTACTAGCATTCCGGGGACAGCGAGACAAAGATATAAAAATTAAATAAATTTTTAAAAAATTAACAATATTACCTACATTTCAAGCTTGTGAACTTAGTATCCATAAAACAACAAGATAAATATTTTATTGATTATAAAAATTATTGAACAATTGACAGAATAACCTTAATCCCAAGCCTTCTAACGCGCTAACCCAGGGGACGGTGATGTTAACAATATAATCAAAAAATAAATTTATGAATAAATAACTGCATAAACTACATCCCAAGCTTATTTACATAGTATCGCAGGGGATAGGAAGTCATAGAAATAATGATTAAAAAAGTATGTATCAATAAAACAATAAAACCTAAATCCTAAGCTTTTTAAACTAGTATTCAGGGTACAGCGATAATATTAGTCTATAGATTGAATAGATTATTGATTAAATAACAGCTCAACCTAAATTCCAAGCTTTTTAACAAAGTAACCCAAGAGACAGCAGAATTATTAATATGATGGTTAAAAAAATTATTGATTGAATAAGAACGTGACCTTAATCATAAGTAAATTTACCCAGAATCGCAGGGTACAACAAGTCAAAGATGTAATAAATGGATGAAATATAATAAAAAAACCAGTCCACCTAGATCCCAAGCTTTTTATCCCTGTAACCCGGGGACGGCAAGATTATTAATAAAATGTACAAACATATTATTGATAAAATAACAGCATAACCTACATCCTATGCTTTTAAACCTAGTACTCTGGGGATCAGAAAGTCGAAGATATAATAATTGAAAAAATTATCATAAAAAAGCCAGATAACCTGAATCCTAAGTTTTTAACCCAGTATTCTAGGGACAGCAAATTTAATAATATACCGATTAAATTATTTATCGATTAAATGACAGTATAACTTATGTCCCAAGCTTTTCTACCTGGTTACCCAGCGGACTGCAAAATTAACAATATTATGATTAAATAAAAAATTGATAAAATTATAACATGACCTATATCCTAAGCATGTCAACTCAGTATTACGAGGGACAGCGACTTAAAGGTGTATTAATTCAATAAATTATCATAAAAATAACTAGACAACAAACATCTTAAGCTTATAAAACTCACAATTGGGGGAAAGCAAGATTAATAATATAATATTTGAATAAATTAAAAATTGAATAACTGCATCACATACATCTCAAGCGCATTTACCTAATATTGCAAGGGACAACGTGTCTAATTCATCATAATTAAATAAATAAATTAAAAAAACAAGATAACCTTAATTTAGAGCTTTTTATCCCGGTAACATAATCACAGCAAGCTTAATATTTTTATGTTTAAATTGATTATTGTTAATTTACCAGCATAACCTACATCCTTAGCTCTTAAACCTAGTACCTCGAGGATTAGTAAGCCATGGATATAGTTTTTGAATAAACCATTATAAAAATAGCAATATAACGAACAGTCCAAGCTTTTTAACCTTGTATCTTGGGACAGCGAGATAAATATTACATTCATTAAATAAATTATTGATTAATTAGCTGCTTAACTTGATTTCCAAGCTTTTTCTTGTGCTGATCCAGGGGACAGCGATATTAACAATATAATAACTAAATAAATTTTTGAATAAATAATACATAACCTACATCTCTAGCTTATTAACCCAGTATCGCAGAGGACGGCGAGTCATAGATATAATACTTGAATAAATTATAATAAAAACTATGAGATTACCTGAATCCCAAACTTCTTAACCCTGTATTTCGAGGACAGCAAATTAAATCATGTATTAAATGAATAAGTTATCGATCCAGTAACAGCATAACCTACATCGCAAGCTCTTTAACCCAGTACCCCGGGGGGGACAGTGAGTTAAAGATATAATCATTGAATGAGTTATTATGAAAATAACAAAATTACCCGAATACTAAGCTTTTTAACCCAGTTTTCCGAGGACAGCAAAATTAATGATATACAGATCAAATAAATCATTCATTAGATGACAGCATAACTTAAATCCCAATCTTTTTACCCAGTTACCTGGCAGACAGCGATATTAACAATATTATGATTAGATAAATTAATAATAAAATTAAAACATACCCTAAATCCTAAACTCATCAACTCAGTATTGCGCCAGAAAGCGACTTAAAGATATAATAATTAAATAAATTATCATAAAAATAACAAGACAACCTAAATCCCAAGCTTTTAAAACCGGTAATTCGGGAAATGCAAGAATGATAATATAATAGTTAAATAAATTATTAATGAAATAACAGCATCACCTTCATCTCAAGCTTATCACCCCAGTATTGCAAAGGATGGCGCGTCAAAGATAAGATTATGAAATCAATTATTATAAAAAAAACATGATAACCTACATTTGAAGCTTTTTACCTGCTATCCTTTGGATAGCGAGATAAATAATATATTAATTATATAAATTATTAAATGATCAACAGCATAACCTGAATCCTAGACTTTCTAACGCGCTAACTTAGGGATCAGCGATATTACCAATATAATAATAAATCCAATTTTTAAATGTATAACAGCATTACCTACATACAAAACTTAATGATTTAGTATCGAGGGGGATAGCAAGTCAAAGAAATAATGATCGAATAAATTTTCATAAATATAACAATATAACTTAAATTCAAAGCTTTTTAAAACTATTTTAAGGGGACAGCGAGATTGATACTACATTGATCAGATAAATTACTGATTAATTTACAGCATAACTTAAATTTCAAGCTTTTTAATAGGCTAACTAGGAGGACAGCAAAATTAAGAATATAATGATTATATATATTATTGATTAAATAAGAAAATAATCTTAATCATAAGCTCATTTACCCAGAATCGTGGGGGACAGCAAGGCAAACATATGATAATTAAATAAATAATTATTAAAATTCCAAGATATTCTGAATCCCAAGCTTTTTTACCCGGTAACCCGAAGACAGCAAGATGTTTAATATTAAAATTCAAAAAATTATTGATTAAATAACCGCATAACCTACATTTAAAACTTTTTAATCTACTAACTCTGGGAACATCGAATTTCACAATATAATGAGTATATAAATTAATTGTTGAATATCAACATATCCTAAATCCCTTGCTTATGAACCCAGTATCGAAAAATCTAGGAAATTATTGAGATAATTATTGAGTAAATGAATGATTCAATAACAGAATAACCCAAATCCTGAGCTTTTTACTTCGGTAACCAGGAAACAGCAAGATTATTGATATAATAGTTAAAGAAATTATAGATTAATAAACAGCATAACCCTAATTCCAAGCTTTTTAGCCTGATATACTGGGTTATAGCAAGTCATAAATATAATAATTGAATAAATTATTTAAAAAAAACTAGATAACCTGAATCTTAAGTTTTTTAACTCAGTATTCCGGAGGCAGCGAAATTAATAATATACGGATTAAATTATTTATTGATCAAAAGACAGTATAACCTAAGTGCCAAGCTTTTCTACCCGGTAACCCGACAGACAGCAAAATTAACAATATCATGATTAAATACATGAATAAAAAAATTACAACATAACCTAAATCCTAAGCGTGTCAACTCAGTATTTTGAGGGACAGCGACATAAAGATATAATAATTAAATAAATTATCATAAAAATAACCAGACAACCTAAATCACAAGCTTTTTAAACCGGTAATTCGGGAAAAGCAAGATTAATGATATAATATTTAAATATATTATTAATTAAATAATTGCATAACATACATCTTAAGCTTACTCACTTAATATCACAGGAGACAGCAAATCAACGACATTATAATTGAATAGATTATTTAAAAAAAACAAGATACCCTGAATTTCAAGCTTTTTAACCTGGTCACTTGGGAAAAGCGAGTTTAATAATAAAATGTTTAGATATATTATCGATGAAATAGAAGCAAAACATACATCCTTAGCTTTTCAACTTAGTGACCCCAGGGGTTAGTGAGTCAAAGATATAATAATTTAATAAATTATTATAAAAATAACAAGACAACCTAAATCCAAATTTTTTTAACCCGGTATCTTGGGAACAGCGAGAAAATTATTATATTGATAAAATGAATGATTAATTGATTAGCAGCATAACCTAAATCCAGAGCTTTTTAACATGCTAATCCAGGGAACCGCGATATTAACAACATGTTATCTCAACAAATTTTGTAATAAATACTAGCATAACCAACATCTCCAGATTATTTATTTAGTATCGCAGGGCACAGCAAGTTAAAAATATAAAAACAAAATACATCATCATAAAAAAAACAAGATCAGCTTGATCCCAAGCTTCTTAAGCCAGTAACCAATGAGACAGCAAAATTTAAAATGTTATAATAAAATTAATTATTGATCAAATATCAACATGACAATTATTTCAAGCCTATTAACCCAGATTCGCGGGAGACGGCGCGGCGAGGCAAATATATATTAATTGAATTATTTATTATAAAATAAAAAAAATCATAAATTCTAAGCTGTTTAACCTGATATTCCGGGGCCAGCAAAATTAATTATATATTGATCTGATTGATTAATAATTAAATAACAGAATAACCTAATTTCGAAGCTTTTTAACCCGGATCGTTGACATAAACAGTATAATTATTAATTAAATTATTAAATAAATAACAAAATAATCTAAATTTTAAGCTATTTATCTTAGTATTTCGGGAATAAGCGATTTAATAATAATATAATTGAATAAATTATCATAAAAAAACGTGTCAACGTGAATTTAAAGCTTTTCGAACCAGTGACTTAGGGACAGCAAGATTAACAATATAATGTTTGAATATATTATTGATAAAATATTAACATATCATCAATACCAATCTTCTTTACCCAGTATTCTGGAGGACAGCGATTCAAAGATATGATAATTAAATAAATCATCATAAATGAAAAAGATGACCTAAATCCTAATCTATTTAAATCGGTAACCCGGGGACGGCGAGTAAAATAATATATTTATCTATAAATTATTAATTTAATAACGGCACATCCTAAATTACAAGCTTTTTAACCCGGTAGCCTAAAAGATGGCAAGTTTAAGATGTATTGTTGAATAAATTATTATAAAAATTACCAGATAACCCAAGTCTCAAACATCTAAACCTGGTTACCCGGATACAGCAAAATAGTAATATATTAATATTTTTATCATTATGTCTGAATATACAATACAAGAATTTCTTTTTTAATGCGTACACACGTAGATAACCGAAATGATTACAAATCAGAAGTCAAACGAATATAGGTATTACATGCATTTGGCTCACAAACTTAAACAATTAACATGTATCCAATAGACATAGATGACATTGATTGGTATGCAAGCGAAAAATTGATGCATATGTAAATACATAGAATTTTTTTAAATTAATAATATTAAGTATGATAGCAGCGGAGAGTATTATAATACAATATTTGTGGTCATTTTTTCATACAAACGAATTAAAAAATAATATCTGTTATGATTCACGGTTTGATCCAATTTTTGTTACGTGGAGGTCATTGACCCTTATTTTCTTTTCAAACGTAATCAGAATTCATTGCTTCAGCGGTATAATTCCATAAATTATCATGAATACATCTGTTGCCGAGTAGATACTGTTGTCGATCAAAAAAGAGAATGCTTTTTCTAATTTTAAAATAGGTTGACCGAGTCAGTTTTAAAATCATGTTTTATGGTTCGATGGACTCATATTTCTACACAAATTACAGCCTGTTTACCGGAAGGAACCTTAACAGCAGTCATCTTTAAGTGACACTAGTAAATACCTAGAAAATATGTTAGAATCCTTCTACCTGGCTCTATTGCGGTACTCTTATAAGGTAAACGTACCGATGCTGGAACGATTTTCGTAGAACTTACAGTCTTTTGTTTAAAAAAGATATTTTTTCGAATTTATTATTTACAATTTGAATTTTCATCGATTAGTTAGGTTCTTAGGAAACAAAAGCTCTTTGAAAAATTGACAAGTAATAAAAAATAAAAAACTACGCGAAGAATTACGAAATAATCAATATGTACGTATAGTGGAACAACGATTATGCCCTATGTACCACTGTCCCACTTTGTACGTACGTATGGTGGAACAAGTGCATGAGGTGATTAAAAATTATAATTTGAATTTTGACTTCTAATTCTGATTCTATTATTATTATTATTAAATAACAATTTGTTTCTTACTGATAGTTGTGGATCACAGAATACCTTAAAACTTAAAACCCACTCGATAATTTCTGATCAAATTTCTGTTTTTATTTTTTTTTGGATTTCTTTCATTTTATCTTGCAGCGCTTTTAATTCTTCTCGTAACTTTTTCTTTTCTTCTTGTAATAGTTTTTTTTTAGCTATTTTCTCTTGTTTTTTGGCTTCTTTCCTCTCCTTTTCTTCCTGTATCTGTATCCACGCATCAG